>JASSUY010028443.1:0-56880 GCA_032466535.1 Forpus xanthops | reverse complement strand
GCCGTAGCCCCAGCCCAGCCCGCAGGCAGCCGCGCAGCGCCATGCCGCGCCGCTCCACCCGGCCCCCGGGCCGGTGGCGGGGCACGCCGGGGCTCGTAGTTCCCGGACTACAGCTCCCAGCGAGGAGCGGGGCGCGGCGGGGCGGGACTGGGGCGGGCGGAGCTCGGGGGTGCGCGGCAGAGGACTGGGCACCTCAACGGCAAGGTGGTTGGGATTCGGGTCGGAGGTTTGGGGGAGCTGTGCGAGGAGCTGGAGGTTGCAGAGCTGGTGTTAGAAACAGGGCCAAGGCGGTGGGGCTTGAGACGGCAGAGGAAAGAGGGCGCGGCAGTGAAAGGGGTGTGAGCAGCCCAGAGGTGGGAGAGGTGTGAAGAGACATTGAGGACGGGAGGTTTGAGCAGGAGAGAGCAGAAGGCTTAGGCCCCCCACAAAGCAATTTCACTGGGTTTATCTAACTTACTCACAAAAGCAAAGTTTGGGGACCCGGTTTTGCTAGGGCAACTGTGTGGTGCACACCTCAGGGATACAAACGTGTCCCAGAATGTAGCCTTTTCTCAATCTTGTATGGTAAAAACTCTGCCCACAGTGCCCATGTGAAGCCTCTTCACTGCAACTTTTTACCTCTGCCAGCCGCTGCCCTGCCTTTACACAGGGTTTTCTAGGCAGATCCAAGTCTTGTGGTGTTTTTTCATAAAAACATAGAATGGTTGGTGTTGGAAGAGACCTTAAAGCTCATCTAGTTCCAACCCCTTGCCATGGGCAGGGACACCTTCCGCTAGATCAGGTTGCTCAAAGCCCTGTCCAGCCTGGCCTCGGACATTGCCAGGGATGGGGCAGCCACACTTTCTCTGGGCAACCAGTTCCAGTGTTGCACTACCCTTATATTGAAGAATTTCTTCCTAATGTCTGGTCTAAATCTACCATCTTTCAGTTTAAAACCATTCCCCTTGTCCTGTGGCTACATGTGCTTGTGAAAAAACCTCTCTGCAACTTTCCTGTAGTCTCCCTTTAGGCAGGGGAAGGCTGCCCTGAGGTCTTTCCTCTTCTCCAGCCCAAACGAGGCTGATCTTTTCTGACAGATCATAATGTTTTCTAGAAATCTGGTCCTTTTTCTTGCTGCCTGATGAGCTGTGTCTCAGGGGCTCCCTCTTTTCTTATGCCATGGGATGGAAATCTTGACACTGAATTCATCTGAGGCCCTTCCAGACCTGCATAAAGCAAAAGGTTCATTTCACCTCCATGGAAATGAAAGTGTTTGTTTGCTTTCTGGCTAGGCTTAAGATCTCCTGGCTACTGTGATACGGCAGGTTTAACATGTATGACTTTAGACACTGATTACACAAACAGTGTAATTGTTTTTATGCTTTCATTGCCATGAACACCAACCTTAATTCATTTCTGATGCACTTTAACTCCCAGAGCCCTTTCTGCAGAGCTGTAAAAGCACTGGTAATGCAGGATTTTGCATTTATTTGTACAGATGGTCATTCCTCCTTAAGTGCCTCTGCCTTAACTGAATTATCTACTGTTTGTTTTACATAATTCCTCAACTTGCCAGGATCTCTTTAATTTCTCAGAAATGTTTGGACCTCCTCCTGCTCTGGCAAAATTCATGCTGGCATTGGAGACTTTACTGAAAGTATTTAGTTCCTTGCAGAGCTGGGGCTTCAAATTTGCTTTTGCTAGCACAAGGGAGCGAGTTACAGCTACTTTGAAGTACACCTTTGCAACTAGTTGTGCTCCCACTTACAACCTAAGGATCTACAACCCTCATGTTCCTTGGCTGCTGATGAAAAAGAGAGAGAGGCAAAGACTTCCTAAAGTGAATGACAAAGGCAAGAACCTTGTCTTGAGCATTTTTTAGTGATCCACCAAGGTGGTTGCTCCTGGCACAGAAAAACATTGATTTACTGTGATTTCTATCTGGACACTGGGCAAATGTACATTTGCAGCCTTTTAACAATACAACCACTTACCAGCTGTTTGGATTGTTCCCTGGAGTGCACTGGGAGGAGTGTGGCCAGCAGGTTGAGGGAGGTGATCCTTCCCCTCTTTTTGACCCTGGTGAGGTCACATCTGGAGTTACTGTGCCCAGTTCTGGGCTCCTCAGTACAAGACAGACAAGAAGCTATTGGAGATGGTCCAGTTGAGGGCCACAAGCATGATCAGGGGTTTGGAGCATCTCTCTTATGAGGAGAGATTGTGAGAGCTGGGCCTGTTTAGTCTAGAGAGCAATGTCCATAAACTAAACCACAAGAAGTTTCACCTCAACATGAAGGACTTTACGTTGAGAGTGGGCAGAGCAGGGCAATGGGGTGTTTTCCTCGCTCCATCTCCAAACTTACAACCTGCCGTTCTCCCTTCTCACCCCCCGCACCCGGTAACTCGGATTTGATGTCCCTAAAGGTCTTTTCCAGCCTGTTGTGAGTCCATGGTGAGGTTGGTGCCACCGGAGTCCAGCAGGGGGCACCTCCGCACCACTGCACGGGTGCGCGGGCCGAGGGGCGGGGCGAGGGGAGGGGGCGCGGCCTCCGCCGCTCACCTGAAGGAGGAGGAGAGGGAGATGGAAATGGAGATGATGATGGCTCCGCCAGCCCCTTTCTCATGGTCTGCAGCGTTCTCCTGCCGTGGGTCAGACGTTCGGAAAGCGTTGGGGTGGTTTGGGCTGCCACAGAGATGTGGCACCTAGCGAGGGTTGGTGTTGCTGGCCGGGGTGTACCCAGTGCTGAAGAGGTGCCCCCAAAGCGAGTGGAGGGCCTCAGCTAGTGTTCCCAGTGGGCTGGCGGAGCTGCTGTGTTTATTTTTGCGAGGAGGGCTTGTCCAACAGGCTGAGGAGCTTGTTTTTAAACCATCGGGGAGGGAGTTTGCCAGCAGTCTGACTGCTGAACCCCCAGCACCAGCAGGCAGGCTTTAGCCCTACATGCTGAATGCCCAGTAGCATAATTTTCCCTTCAAGAGCTGACTCCTTCTCTGTTGCTGTACTAGGAGCTTCCCATTTTGTGTGTTACACATGGCTGGACCTTACGTTTCTTCTGCAGGCACATCTGGCAACAGCCATATCCCATAATGCCCCCAGAGGTGGTCTCTCTGCCCTTTTCACACCAGCCCACAGGAGACTCCCTCTTCTCCTGTCTACACTGTGCTTGGGTGTTTTCCCCACCAGCTTTCAGAGCTGCCTTTAAAGACAAGCAAAACAGGTAGTTGCTCACAGCCTTCTACTGTGGGTTCCTATGTAAACTTTGCAGTTCTGTTTTCCCTGGACTCGTAGCCCTGTCATCACCCCCTCTTCCTGACCAAACATCCCTCTCTAAAGCAGCCATACCTTCTGCCTTTTCTTACCGCAGAGGCACTAATGGCCTGAACCAACCCTTCCCCCTCAGTTTATCTCTTTCTCTGCTGCAGCCTGCTCATGGAATGACGGACAGGGTAAAGGTTGAGAAAATACAGTAAAATGCCTTTCTTATCCTGTAATGACCAAGGGGGCAGGACATGGCCTGATAAAAATGACAAGTCAGATGAATTGAGAGCCAGACCCTTCACCTGCCTATCCCTCAGCAGATGGAAAACACTTGATAGACCTGCCATGACTGCAATTGCTGCAAGCCTGGAAAGAAATGTCCTTCTACTACCTGTGAAGAGGCTAATTCAGCAACTTACACGAGGAAAGGTCTGAAGCAGGCTGAGCATCAGGAACCAGTGGAAAACACATCTGTATACCTCTGTTTTATGGCCAGAGGGCTTTGCTTAGCATCTGATGTCTGCACAGTCCCACTGCAGTGATGGAGGCCCACGTGATGCATAAATCCAGCTGCTCGCTTGGGCCTATCTCTGTTTTCAACCGGCTACCTCACTCCTCTGTTTTTATTGGCAAGATTTTTGACAGCAACCACTAGTGCTGAATCAGCCATTTCCTGCCAGTGAGTGACCAAGAGGCAAACATTTCATTCGCTAAATTGCCCCAAAGGCATCTGAACTGCTCCACAGCAAAACACAGGCAAGACCTGTGTGCTGCAAACAAAGCTCCATCCACCTCTCATTTAAACAAATAGAGCCTGAAGAGGCCACAGGGAGACAGATGGGGGAGATAACAGGCATTAGGTTTGGCATATTCCTATGGCTGCCTGAACTAGTCACAGAAACTTCCATAGATTTCCTTCTCTCCTTCCTTGCTCCAGAGTCTGGATGGAGACTGAGGCCCATTCTGCCTCTGCTCAGGCTCCCACCGCACTTCTGACTGCTTCCAGTCCTGCTTGTCCAAATACCTCTTTCGTCTCAGGTTTTCAAGTTCTCTGGCTGGCCCTTTCTTCCCATGCCCATCACCAGTACTTTAGGCAAAGGGCCTCAAGTTGTGCCTCGAGGCAGTGAGCTGGTTCTTCACTAGGCACTTGCCAGATTTGAAAAGAATGTGCTGATCATGTAATGTTTACTCTTCTTTTTCCTTCTGTTGAAATTATGCTAAAAGCAGCTAAAATGACCTTCAGTAGTTTCTTTTACTTTCCCATGCTGTCACCACCGTAGAGATGGTAGAAAACTTTAACAGGAGAAGAAGTAGCACAAGCAAACCATTTCTGTTGTGTGGCCTCTGTCTGAAAACACAGCCCTGACCTGGGTGCCACTATTGTGTGATTTGGGGAAAGGGGAGGACCTTTGTCATGCCTCTGCTAGGTGGCTTAGGCTAACTCCACAGTGTGTTAGCCCCATGGATCAAACTGTCCTTTGCAGCATGCTGTGAAGACACTTCAGACTCCCTGATAACTAAATGTACTCCAGACTGAGTGACATGAAACATCTGCCTCGGCTTCACATTCCAGATTAGAACCTCACATCAGATACAGGTATCCCCAGTTCTTAGCAGGAAAAAAAATGGTGGAATAAACCCCTCAAAACCCCTTTAAAAATGTGAATATATACCATGTTCTGAGAGACGGGCAATAAATCCTGATTATATGTGATGTATTTGCCAACAAACGTGAGCAGGGGCGAAGGTACTGAGGATAAGGAAAAGGATATCTGAATGGATTGATTTGCATAGCTAGAGTTGGAGACCCTAAATTGCCATCTGGGTTTCCCAATATACATCTTTGTCCTAACTAAGGCCCACTCTATGGGTAAGTTAATCCCCAGCAGTTAAGCAGGCTGGCCCTCCATCTGGCAGACTCACTAAAGCTCTAAAAATTGTTAAAGCCCATCTACTGCCAGAGGACTCTTAGGAATGCCCCGTCACCTCACATAGCAAGGAAGGATTCAAGGAAGGCTACATGACTGGAGTCAGGCTTCTCCATGCAGTTCAGGCTCACATTTAAACCTATGTGATCAGGATGAAAAAGTTTTTGCTCTCTGACCAAGCCTAACATGGCAGAAGCTGAGTCACAAATTCAAACGCAGCCCCATAGAGCCAAGTTTCACCTTTCTGAGGGCTTCTTCTGGAGGTCATCTCAGACCTGTACTGTTTTAAACTCCCCTGTGATTTCTGTGCTGTAATCCTGAACAGCATCACTTGCTGATGGCTCCACGGGACACATGACATCATGGTTCCAAATGCAAAGTAGGTAAATGGCCAAGTACACAACAGGCTTCTCCAAGGAAGGCAGAAATAAACTGGACACAACACATAAATTTGTACCTGCAAGTGTCACAAACAGAAGATCTAGCCCTGCTGCTAATGCAAATAAATGAGGAGGGAGGACTAGAGGTAACCAAAAGGCCACCAGTGGCTCAAGCCCTCAAGAGATTATGTGCAGGAAGTGCTGAAATCTTTCCAGTGTAGTAGAAAAGGAAAGGACACAGGTCAACCTGTGTTGAGGAACTCAGCTCCTCCCATACTGGCTCTGTAATTATTAGCTTCACCTTGGGAGCAGAGAGGCTCACTTAAGGAAGAATGAACTCATGGCAAATAAAAGATCTTTGTCTATCCACATATAACAAAGCTGAAAGATTGGAGAGCTCAGAGGGATATTGCTATGGGTCACTGTTTAGCAGCCATTCTGCCAGTTAGCAGTAGTTTTTCTCAGCACTACAAATAAGGGATTTTCCAAGTCAGCATTTATAGTCTGACCATAACCAAAGCCTACCTTGGGGACCTTAGACTGAGCTGTGTACACAGCACCCATGGAAGAGGAAGGAAGGTGGCTCTACTCTGGCTCCTTCTCCACTACAAAGCTGGTCTCAGGACCAAATCTATATCAGGGCCCAAAAAATGGCCAGTCTGCAAAGAGCAGTTGGTGTTGTTAGAGGAAGGTGTGGGCAGAGAGGGTTGGAGTAGAGGCAGCTGTGGGTGAAAAAGCCTTAGGGTGTGAGACACTCAACCACTTTGGTCAGTGAGGTGTGTGACTGGCTTCTCACTTTCTGCTTCCTGTGGTTTGTGATGCTAGCTTCTGCAATGTAGTAGCCTTTGGTTTGTTGTGGGTTTATTTATTTTTTTTTTCTTTTGTTAGGGGGTTTGTAGTGTGGTTGCTCTTTTGTTTGTTTTTTTTTGTTTTTTTTTTTTTTCCTGGGATAACTACAGATGAGCTTGCAGCCTGTGAATGTGGGCACTTCAACACAGGAAGCATGGCTGCACTGCCTGATCCAGGTCTGTAGTAAGTATACTTGCCTCTTCCTTAAGGTGTTTCAGCCAAGGTCAGTGGAAGTAAACATTATGGCCAGGCAGCTTGAGACAATTAGCAGCAAACATGGAGAGAGCGAATTTGCCCAAGCTGGTCAGATCAGGAAACAACAGTCCTCAGAAGTCTACAGCTCAGAAGAGGGAGATGTCTTCCTGCAGAAACTTTTGTAATTTCTCCCTTGGCTGATGCAAACCAGTGTAATTGTACTGGAGTCAGGGAGAGCTGCTGGCTGATCCTGGCTGTGTGCTTGTGCTGTGCATGCCAAAGGACTTTGCTGAATTTATTTATCATCCTTGATTAAGATTTCTTTCCCCCCGCAACTAGTTCTTCTCCTGACATTTTTGATGATGTTAAGAAATGAAATCTGCTTGTTCAGACACTATTTATTGTGTAGTTTCTGCAGTACTTTTTGCTAAAGAGCTGGAAACTACAAAGGTCCAAGAGAGCACTGTGGTTATCCAGTGTGAGGGTAGTTCTCCACCAAGATGAAAATATGTCTGACAGGCTGAATAAAGGCACATTTGCACTCTGAGTTAGGTGGAAAAGGAAAAGCTGGTAGAGGAATAACCTGAAATTAAATGGTGTCTCCTATAAATGCAGAGGTCTGTGTTAACATGGCTCAGTGCGGGGGACAGTTTTAATGAAGTTGTATCTGGGAAGCCAGGGTGTTTTTTTCTCAGCTGAAAAGTGGTTTGGTTTCCTTGTGACCGTAAAACAGGAAAAGATTTTACAGTAAAAAAAAAAACTGTCAGCAGCTGAGGCACCTCTTTTGAGCTTTATGATCACCGTGCAACCAGGCTTAAATGTTCTGGGAGCAAGTTCCATCAGCTTGTTTCCAGCCATGGTAAGTCCTGAAATAGCAGACATCAGACCTATGACTGGTTCTTCGACCTAGCAGTGCTATTTTGGCAGAAGGCCCAGGGTTAAACATAACAAGAGCCATTTTCAGACCTTGCTCTCCTGAAGATCAGTGGCCCAAATGGTTGGATGTTTGTCTTAGCTGTTTCTGGACAAGGTCTGCATTTTGTAATGATAAGGTGAAATTCAGAGATCCTCATGTTAGCAATCTCCTGCTAACGTTAATTAGAAAGCATGTTTTTCCTGAATAAGGATGTCAGGATTTGGTCATTGGCAATTTTTAACTGGTTTGACTATTTTGAGCAGGGTGTTCTTTCATTGTTGCTATAACTGCTCCCTTTTACCTCCAGTCCGTGACTTTCACAGCATAGTGCAGCTCATTCTTAGTATTAAGCCCATTGCCAGGTCAGACTTTGAGGTTCATTCATACCTCTTAGCAATAAGTCTGGCTGGCTCTGACATGACAAATGTCTTCTGAGGTGTATCTCCTGCTCTCTAAAGCTCCTTTGAAAAGCTATCAGAGAGGTCAGCTACAAACTGGTCCCATTTTTTCTGCCAGATCTCTTTGGCCTTGGCTTTCTCATCTGGTAGCATGGCACTGTATCTGTGAAGAGGAGTAAAATCAGTATCAGATAGGAGACAAGGGGACAGCCATTTCAAGATCAGTGACCAAAATGAAAAGGCAGGAAGCAGTAATAGATTAACTCTTGCAGGACATACCTACACCACACCAAGTGATGCTGTGTAAAGAGCCTTGAGCTCCTGCCAGTTGGGCTTATGCTGGGACCAGGTTGTATCACCAGCTACTGAGTCATAGAGTCATAGAATGGTTTGGATTGGAAGGGACCTTCAAAGGTCATCTAGTCTAACGCCACTGCAATGAGCAGAGACATCCTGAACTAGATCAGATTGCCCAGAATCTAGTCTGGCCTTGAATCCAGGGCTGGTGCATCTACCACGTCTCTGGCCAACCTGTGGCACTATTTTACCACTCTCATTGTAAAGAATTTCCTCCTCACATCCATCCTTGATCTCCCTTCTCTTAGTTTAAAAACATTGCCCCATTACACCATAAGGACAAACAGCTCAGTCTGCATAAGCTGGACATTCACTGGGTAGCACGCAGTGACTAGTACAGAAGAGACAGCACTGCTTTCAAATGTGCCTGGGCTTGGTCCAGATTGGTATGAAACAAGTATTTGTCATCTTCTCTGGCCATGCAGCGACTTGGGATTGATATGAGGATTGGCATAGGATTTGGGAAACATAGAAGAGTCTAAGAATGTGCAGGAAGACCCTGAGCACCATATTCAAACTATTTTGGGACATTCAGAGCTGTCCAGGTAAATAGAAAATGTGGTTAAACACACCCAAGCTACGTGCTGGTAGTTTGTTTTCCTGTGTTTCACCAGTGAGCCATGGCAAACACCTCAGCAAGTCAAATTTTGGCAGAAATAAACAAATGGTACAAAGGCCTAAGACTTCACCACTACCCAGAACAATGTGCTGGAGGCAAGTTCACAAAGGATGGAAAAGAGTATGGCAAAAAGTGAGATGCTGAGTTAGAGAAAGGCACTTGAGGGCACAGGGAGAGGAACCTCTGGGGTCCCTTTGTCTTGCCCCTGAAGGAGACAGAGGAGACTTCGAATTAATGGAAGTCCAGTTCATGTGGCAGAGGAGACTCTGGGGGAAAATCCCAAATACAGTGGATTTCCAGGGAGCAAGCTGATAATCCCCTTAGCATTACTGTGGCTAGATAAGAGAGGTGAGGAACTTACTTTATGGAGTTGAGTGCGAGCTGTTTTAAGGTCCTCAGGTCAGCATTCATCCCTCCAATGGCCATGAACACCTCGTAGAAGTCATAGGAGACTCCTTTTGCCCCAAAGATAGGAGGGTCATCGGGGCTGATCACAATGGGGTGCCCTTCAGCCATGAGGTCAGCTGCGGGGTGGCTCCGCAGATCAGTTACCAGCAGCAGGACCTGGGCACGGAAGGGTGGGAGATAACACTACATCAGGTTATTGCTGTAGCTGTGCTTGTATTATGGCGCTTATCAAACTGCTCTAGCTGCCTGTGTCAGCAGGTAGCCATCAGGGAGGAGGACCCTCCAGTGGGCTGTTCAGAGCATGCTAAGCGTTCTCCTTTGGACTCCTGCAGGAGGAGCCTATTTGTCTCCTCTGACTACACAAGGAGATTGGTTTCTTAAATTGATCGCCTAAACCAAGGCCACTGGGATAAGTAACTTCTGCTTATTTGTAGCAATTTGACTGTGAGGGCATCTGGGAACTGGTATCAGGGTTCTCTCCCTCAAGGCTCACACTGGTACATCTCTACCCCAGAGCATCAATTCTGCTGCACCCAGGGGACTATGGGCACCATGTTAATATGTTGCAAAAGAGTTCCCCCTGGTTATGAATTCTACAAAACCAAAAGACTTCCAGTTACAATCCCACCTTCTCAGGCTCTGGCCCTCCTGGCTTTGAAGTATTTTCTATGTATCACTTTAGGCACCTCCCTGGCTCTGAGCTTCACCCCCAGTAGTGAAGACCGCTTTCCCACGTTCCTCTGGGTAGGAATTTAAATGATTGTGAGCTGACTGGCACTACGAGCCTTCTTATACACAAGGCATGTATCTACATAGCAGGCTGCAGTGTAATGTGGTGCAAAGAGAGCCTAGCCAGCCTGGGTGCAACAAAATGTTTAGCTGCTCCCCAGCTCCCCACTACCATGGTAAATCCCATTCTACTGTCCCAGCCCAAGACCAAAATACCTGGTTGGAGATGGGACAGACTTCTACAGGAATATCCTTCTTCAGAGACAAACTTCTAGCTACTGGATGTTTAATGAGAGCAAGTCCGTGGCCAATCCGACTGGTATTCAGTAGCAGTGCATCCAGCACATTATTGTCCACAGAGGTACCCTGCCAGTCTGAGCAAAGACAGGTAAGAATCACTGCAGTGTTGTGAGGAAATAAATCATCTCCGATAAGAAGTCTTCTCATAAAACTGCTAGGTGATTTTGTTAATATATGTCACAGTTGTAGGGGGGGAGAGTTGCTCATGATCTGACTTCCCACTTTGCTTTTTCAGTGAAACAAAGCTCCAAATCTGCCCAGGACATTTCCCAGCTTAGAGCTACCCACTCATCTTATCCGGCTTTAGATGTCCACAGTATTGCTCTTACAGCTAAACTAATCATGCTGGTCTGTGCTGATAGCCAATGGAGAGAAGTAATAATTTCTGGGGAATAGCCTGTGAATTAGCATGAGATATACTATGGCTTAGAAGTCTCTTGTTACTATCCATGTCTGTAAAGGGAAACTAAGTTAACCAGTTCAGATGTAGCCATCTTCTCTGTAGATGTCAACATGCAGTAAGCATAACAAGAAATTTAGGCAGAACTGTCATGCCTGTTAAGATAAACCCCATCCATATGGACTGAACAATATATTGCCAATAGGCATATGTTGCCCTAGGAATGAAAGGTAATGATCAGTTACTTTGAGTATATTCAGATAAGGCTTGAGGCTGGTTCAGACATTCCTTCACCTTAAAATGTAAAATAATGGTTGAGGAATTCTGCTGCTGCTTTGAATAGGATGTGAGCACTGCTCTGAGTAGCAAATGGCTACCAGAATAACTCTTGCAGCATGACTTCATGTCACATACAGGTCAGAGATGCTGAGCCACATGATGCCTACAGTCAAGAGCAGGGAGCAGGTAGGGGAGGTGCCATGCAGGAAAGCTACAGCCAGCAAGCTGATATGGGGAGAAATATTGGGAAAACTGATAATATACACATGTGGTAGACACACACTCTAGATACAGCCAGGCTTGCTGCTTCTGTGTTTTGCAAGAATTCACCTCTTGCCTCTGCAAACATTAACAAGCCTTGAGTCCTCACGCTTACCAGTCTCTCCAGCATGGAAAAAGTATGGCAAGTTGACGCCCAGGGAATATGGGATTGTCAGAGCATCCCTCAGGTCCCATAAGGAATGACCTTCATCTTCATCACCAACCTGAAGGAAAGAGGAGAGGTATTTTTGAACATGCTTTGGAAGGTTGAGGGACTTACAGCTATGTCACTGAGGTGCCAACTGTATTGAAATTACAATGCTGTGGAGTAGAGAGATGATTCTTTCAGGGGATGTTGTCAAGCATTCTCAACAAAATCCTTAGCTGGAAGATTTATGATTCATTTACACTGATTTCAGTACAGCAGCAGAGGATCTGGCTGTGGTATAAAACATATGCCATATTATACATATATTGCACCTCTAGGGGTTAACTTGAAGCTGCAGAAGAAATACAGTTACCAGGTCGAAGCCTGCCAGGGTGTCTGGGAAGTGGTCTCTGAGTGCCATGGCAGTGACAATGGCTTCTTCAATCTGGGAAACATTCAGCATCCTAAAGAGCAAGAGAGAGAAAGCATTGCAGAGGCTCACTCCCACGGGCCTGCCTTCTCTGGCTTTGAGTTGTGAAATGAGGCCTCCAGGGATATTTCCAAAATGCAAGTTGCTCCTGATTCTGACAACCAGCTTCAGGTCCCCAGAGTAACAGCAGCAGAAAATGGATATTATGAAAGGAAAACCCTGAATGACCAGGAAATGCCTGGCTAGACCCTGCTGTCACTAGAATTGAGGCATGTTTGTCTGACTCACTAGCTTTCCCATCTACCAAGCAGGGAACATAACAGCATGGAGAGAAAAAGTTTAATTACTTTTTTCCCCTCCACTGTTTTGCTGGGAGGTGGGACAGCAGCTGCATTTCAGGAGAGTTTTAAGTTTAGATTTCTTCCAGCCTTGTCAGATTTAAACATCATAGTGCATTTTGCAGACAGACTCCATCTATACCCAAGCTGGCCAGAGGCAAACCAGCTCTAAACTGGAAACGGCATTCTGCTGAGCTGGAGTGAGTAAGTGCTGATGAGAGGTCTGTTATATTTGCTCAGGATCACCTCACATGACTTCATGGCATCTGGCTGACTTGGAGAACAGCCTTGTGCCTGCCTGTGAACAGCAGCACGAACATACCGTACAAAGGCGCTGGGAGAGCAGCTTTTGCAGGTTTCCATGAGGACCTCTGTAATACCAAGTGCCCATACTCGGGCACTGCTGTCACTGCTTCAGTTTCCACAGAGCGAGGGAGTACATCCAGGCTCAGAAAACAGCACGCATGGCTTGGACATGCACACATGCAAGCAACCCTCCCCTTGCTCATTCCCACACCATGGCTCACAGATGCTTGTCTCTCCAGCACACACCATGAGCTAACCCAGCTCGCGTTGCACGTACACAGACTTATATAGATGAATTCTCATCCTCAGCCTTTTACACGTGCCAGGGAATACTTTGGGAGTTAACACTCCAGGTCTGACGACGCAGACAAGCATTGCTAACCAACTGTGGCACTTCAGCCCAGAACTCAGCATCACTTCTCCTGGCTTGGACCCATCTTGTCCCTACCACCACCTTTGCCGTAGCACAGGCAGCCATGCACAGACCCTAAAATGGGGACAAATAACGTGCTGGATGCACTGCTACTGAATACCAGTCGGATTGGCCATGGACTTGCTCTGCTCAGCATTTACCTGTGTGCTGTAAATATAATCTTGGCTCCAATAAAGTCAGGGTGCTCCTTCACAAACTGCTTGGTCACCTCCCGATAGGTTGCCACAGACCATGACTTACCGTGCAGGGTGCCATCCAGTTCATACACCTGCAGGACGAGAAATACATGGCAAGCAGAAGTTGGAAGAGGTGTTTTATTGGAGGATGGGAGAAATGAGCTGGAGAAAAACTCAGGAGAACTAATGTGCTGCAGTCTATCAACAGGGCAGGAAAAAAACAGTTAAATCTGTGCAGAACATTTTCTTCTTGATGCCTTTATCAGATGGCAAGAACCAAGGAATGGGTTTCCTCCTTCCTGTGTAATGCAAGAAAAAAGATTTTACATGTTCAGGCATAGCAAGCAAGTGCCCTTGAGTACCCAGAGGAGACCATGACCTCTTACTCATGTCTATACCAAATTCTGGGGTGTTCTGTCCAGCTGTCTGGCAGCTCACACATGCTCTGCTCCTTGGGTGTCTAAAGCCAAGGCAGCCCCAAGGCATGCAAGAGCTGAGCTCCATAAGGTGCCAGCTGGGCTGTACTTCTGCTCCACTCTGCCAGAGGTTTGCTCTGTGACCTTGAGTCTGTTATTCAGTCTTGCCATGCTTTCTCAGTTCTCGGGATGCAAGCTGGGAAAACCAATCCTTTTGGCATGCTCTGTCTCAACAACCTTGTGAGTTCCTCACTATCAGGGATGTATGCATGGCTTTTGACCTGTAAAGATCCTATATACCCTGATTGATATTCACCCGTAAAGACACTGCTTGGAGTCCTCTAAAAACAGTGGCTAAAATAATTCTATTCTCTTATCCTTCTTGCCTTTCTTCTTTCACCCTTCTTCTCTGTCCTCCAAATGGTCCACTCCACATTCTTGCTTTGCCTCTGGTGCTGCCCCTTTCAGTGATGCCCCTTGGTGAGCCCCTGCGGCATCCCCCTTGAAAGGCACCAGCAGCCATGGTGCAGGCACAGACACTCAGAGGGAGTTTTCCCCTGCTGCAGCCCATGGGAATGTGAGACTTTACACAGCTGAATTTGCAAACACAGCTGGGTTTGGGTGGCTTTTCCACAATGTTTGCTGTTACACACTAAATCCTGACTTTCATTTACTTTAGCTCTGAGGCCGCTTCTGGCAGGCTTTGCTGCAAGGCAAGCTTTTGCAGAGTTATAGTCAGTGCTGTTGTCCAAGCCTTGTGGAGGATCTCCAGCCACACAGCATTTTGCTATTCCTGTCACACCCTGCTCACCTCGAAGCATCTCACTTCTGTCTCATCTCCGCCCCAGCCTAGCTGACACTTCCCTTAAGGGGCCAGCAGCCCGGCATGCTTGCAGCTCCTTTCAGCCCTAACAGTGTGGTTGTACCTACAGGCTGCCCGTACCTTACAGCACGCCAAGCTGCTAGATGTGAGCAACCCCAAGGGCTCTATAGGCTCCCACACCTGGAGCCAGCATCAGGGGCTGGATAGGAAGGAAATCTTCCCTGCCAAGCCTGTCTTCAAAAGACATTACAACCGTGTCTAAGCACTGCCAGTAAAGCAGGGTATTTTCCAGTCAGGCCCATGCACTTGTATCACTGCAGATACTCTTGGTCCGGAAACCTGCATGACATGGGGGGATGTCAGCTCTTGTACTGTCTCATGGCACAGGAATTTTGACACTTCTGTTATTTTCTCTTTCCAGGTCTCTTTCCATCCCAAAGACAACAATGGTAGAGTTCAGTGCAACTGGCTCATGACCAGCACCCAGCAAAGTAAGATGCATATAAGCTTTGTGTTCTTTGCCCTCTCCTTTTTTTCCTTTCAGTACACCCTTCTCATCTCAGGCACAATAGAGTGCCAGTCTACAGCCCTCATACTGAACCTTATTTTGCTATGGGGCCAGCTCAACCCCCAACAGGGCAGGGTTAGCAGCCCCACTCCCCAGCTGTTGGGGTGGAGGCATGGACCAAGGCAAATCAGCCTCCAGATTTGTCACATCATCTGCCTGTCTGCTGAAGAGGTGGCTGTGGAAGCACAGACATCCGTATGCAGCTGGCTTAAGCCCACCAGCCGTTGCATTCAAGGGCAGTGATTTAAGGAAGTTGGTGTCAGACACACCTGGGAGTTAGGCCACCAGCAGGACACCGGCATGGCTGCTTCATCCGCTGGACACCGTGGTGCCAGCAGCAAGCTGCTACCTGTGTTCCCATACACAACCCACCACCAGTAGCTGGTTCATCAGGTGCTGCCATATTGACCTGGCACAGCAGCCTTATTCAGATTGCAATGGGTTTTTAAGAACATGGAGGTAGATGGTGTAGTGAGGAGCAGCAGCATCCCTGATAAGTTTGTTTTGGTAAGATATCTGCCTCTCTGACAGAGCTCCCACTGCCATGCTGCCCCGCTTGGGGCTGGGTAGGAGAGCTGTGTGGAATGGGTGTGCCTGCAGTGTCAAAATTGTCACTGGGAATGTGTGAACCCTTATAGCCAAAGATTGGTGGTGGGGTCTGCTGGTGCTTCAGAAGGCATGGGAGCAGCATGGGGTTGTAGGACAGGCTGACCAGCTCCAGGTGACATGCAGGGAGAAAGACTTGAAATATTACCAACAGATTTTAGTGGAAATTAAAGGAGCAGTTAATATACAGCCAAAATTCTAAGAAGAGCAGCCACAGAACAGGTGATTCTGGTGCAGACAAACTTGAGATACATCTTCCCGACCAGCCAGATTTTGAAACGGCTCCCAGTCAAACTGTGCAATGGAGTTCAGTGCTGTTGCCACAGCAGGTGTCTTCCTTAGCATCTCTCACTTTCAAGCCCTTGCCTATGCAAATCTCCAACAAAGACCTTTGAATATGATCAAGGTTTTCCAGCATCCTTAGGAGGGCAGGTATGCAAACATCCAAGAGCTAAATTCAAGATAGGGCTTGAGAATAGTTATGGAGAAATAAGGATTTAAAAGAATACTAGAGAAGCCAAAAAAACACATACCGGAGGCAGGATAGCTCTTATCTCAACATACTGTATATTATCTTCATATAGCTCCAGCAGCCCCTGGTAGAAATAGGCCTTGAACACAGGTGCATAGCAGATAAGTCCAGAGGCAATGAGAAAAACTTCTTCAAATCTTTTCCAAATTAAAGTCTGAGAAGGATAGGTGAGCTCAGGGGCATCCGTCACCAGGGTCAAGTTTCTCAGCAAGCTGTAGAAAAGGGTACAGAGAAGAGGAAAAATGAGAAGAACAAATAAGACAGTTGGCTTTCATCATGCCAAAAGCCACTGGTTGGCAGTTAGGTGCTTGCTACAGGAGGAAATAGATTTCTTCCAAGATAGATGTGGTATTATTGTCAGAGACCAAGCTTCACAGATGTGACATTCTCCCACCTGCATGCTCTGTGGTGTAGCAGGGCAGTGGCTGCACTGAAGGAGCCACGTATTGTATGGGCAGGACCAAGAAAAGGTGCAAAGCCATTCCTGCCACAACAGCGGATGAACATCTAACTCAGGGCCTGTTGGCACTGCTGTACAATGGGGATAATGATAACTGGTGCAACTAGGAGGCATTCAGGTAATTTTTCTGCCACCTATGTTTACTCCTCTAATGGCCAGTACAGATAACAGCTGACAGGTAAAAAGTCATACTCTATCTGTTGAGTTACAAGCAAGGTAGGACTAGATGTTCAAAACCTGTCTTTACAAGTATTGACCTTTCACGTACTTAACAAGTATGATGGTTTTATATCATAAGAATTGCACTCTGCTACCTAGGGTTATCTTTAATCCAAAAGTAGACTAGCACATTACTCCTGGAGACAATATATTCTCCCAAACATCTTCAGTGCATGTAAAAAAAGTTATGACAGCCGACCTTCTTCACCACCTAAAGGCAGACTGAGTTTCCAGGAGATACCATGTACTAGGCAACCATCAACGTGCTTACTAAGCCTAGAACTTACCCGGTACCTTTTTTTGTCAAAGTACATCACCTAATACAAGCAGGGGGAAAATGTTTGTGAAACAGAAATCCTTTTTCGCTGCCAATGGAACACACCTGATACCTTGCATGCCTTGCTGATGGCTGTCAGATTGTCTGCTGGGAAATGCCTGATAAGAATCCCAGGTCCTGGCTTTTCCTAAGTGGGAAGGAAGTGTATGTATTTCCTCCATAGACTCAGCTGATGTAGAGCCTCTTTCAGAAATCCAAAGAGACAGCTGGTAGTTTTATCAAGCATTGTTTAAAGGAGCCCATAATTGCAAGATTATTGAGTTGTGGCTGACAGCTTGCATTTTGGACAGGGTCAGCATCCGTGCTGCAATGCTGTCCTCTGACAAGCTGATAGCCTTCATCCCACCTGAAGCCTCTGGCAACAGCTCCCATCCCTCTGCTGGTGGCCACCTGAAGTAGAGTTCATAATAAATTTCTCAGGCTGGTGGCAAAGTCTAAATGGCAATATGGGGGTGATTAACTTCATTCCTGGGTGGATAAATTGAAGCCATTGCAGCAAGCTACAGAGCCAGTTGCTTGCATGCACGTGGGTTTACTAGTCTAGCCAGGCCTGATGCTTATCTAGTGATAGGGGCTAAGCAGGTTCAGATAGAAATACTTTCAACCATGCTTCATCTTTCATTGAAGCATATTGTTTCCCCTCAGTGACAGCTACTTACTGATCTTTAATGGTGTTTCTTGTTTGATGTCTTGCCCCCATCCTCATGTAGTGCTCTGCTCTGTTATATGGGTGGTGTGGGTTTGATTTGTGCTCTTATTATCTTCTTCCAGGAGGCTTCTGTGGATGGAATTAGAAGCCTTCCTCCTACAGATGTAAAACGTGATCTGCTCCAAACTCATAACTGACACATCCAGGCAAGGACATCCCTTTTGAGTCCCTCCATCCTGCCCATGAAACTTAGCCCAATCCCCCAGCATTTGCTTGCTCTTTCACTAAGGATGCTCTTTCAGTGGCTGCAATTTCATTTCTTCTTCACTCTGTTAATTTGAGACACTTGTGCCATGTTAAGGATGAGGTTTTAAATGCTTAACAGTCAGGGAAATTCAGACCTGAGGTTTCCACAGCAACTTCAGCTCTGCCCTCCTGCGCATTACAATAGGGGCTTTGGTGCCATTATCACAGGACACTGGGCAACCCCAGCTACTGTTCAGTAATCCATGCAACAAAAGGGGACCGAGCTGGACCATGGCAAGGGCAGGCAGTGGGGGGCATGCAGCAGTGGGATAAACCACAGCATCACCCTAGAAACCAGGAATGCAGAAGCCAGGGGCATCCTGAAGGCTCGGATCCAGCTGCCGAAGCTGTGGTGGAGGCCAGCTGCCAGCAGAAAGGGTGTGCTACAGCTTGGCAGGAAGGGAGAAGAGGTTTTGGGTTGGAAGAGCTGGGGAAAAGAGACTTTTCCACTCCCCTCCTGGCTGAAGAATAGCTCCCCACCAGCCCTGCACACCGTCAGAGAGCACCTGCCCACACCCAAGAGCCGAATGGGGCTGTTCCCACCATCCCTACAAACACCGAGGGAAAAACCTCCCCGAGGATCAAAAGGCTATGCAAGCCTGTTCTCGCCACCCTGCACAGCTTCATTTCAGATAAGGATGGGTGGTTAGTTGGACTCCCACTGCTTTCTCCCCTTGTCCTGTGAGAACTCAGCTCTTCCAGCAATCAGCGCACACAGGGCTCCGCTCCCTGCCTTTAAATCTAGTTGTACAAACTTGTGGCTGTTTACTTAGCCTGTGCTCCTGGGCTAGAAACAGCAATAAATCCCCACACCACTCTGCTCCTAAAAGCACATAAATCAAATTGTGCTTTTTTTCATAATCCCCTTCCCTTTGAGACTGATTATTGATCCCTTTAACTGTTGAAGATTTATTGCATAATAGTGATCCATCCTTGATAACTGGATAATCTCCTAAGGGTTCAGAGGCTTTTGCCAGCAGTAGTTCACGCAGATGAAGCAAAGCTTCATAAATACATTTTTTTTGCTTTTTTTCTGGAATGGGCCAGTGATCAGGTGCAGACTACAAATAGCCTTCCATGTCATGTCATATATGCACTGAAGAATGCTATTGCAATACATATGCCCAAAGGGGCACAGCTAAAATGACCAGCTAAGGATTATTTCTTTTCAACTGTGTTTTTTGCTTTCTCTTTTCCTGTTTTCCCTCTCTGTCTTGCTTCCTTGGGCTGCATGATACAGAAGCAAGCAGTTTTGTTGCCTTGTCTTTAAAGGGATTCTTTTTCCTGCTTCTTTTTCTGTTCTCGATGGGCAATTATAGCCCTCTCATCACTGTAGTATCTGAACGTCTTCCAGTGGTGCATTAAATAGTGTGACTAACATCTGTCACATGTGGTTCATTTGCTTTCTCTCTCTTTCTCATCCCCCTCTTCTTCTCCCCAAGGGGAGACTTGTGGAGGGAGCAGAGTGCTTTGTTTCTGTAGTGGGTTTTCAGTCTCATTTTTCCCCTGTAATGCACACACTGCCCTATTTTTCTGTGAGATAAGGCAGTCGAAGGACACAGAGGGGAAGGTGATGGCAGTCTGGGCAGCCGCGAGTGCCCAGGGGAGCTGTCCGCGCAGCCTTGGCCATGGTGTCACCTCTCTCACAGATGACTTCATCCTGGTGATAGAGAGCTCCGCTGGGCCACTGGAGATGTGCTGCCAGGCACGGCCTTAATCCTGGGGCTGCTGGTCAGGAAGGGGTCTGTAGTGGTATTTTACAAATATCTGGAATGTCAGTGCCATTTCCCAAATATCTAGGGGCATGCTCTTGCTTTAGAGACAGTGGCCATTTCATTGCATCTTGAGTAAATATTGACATTCTCCTATATCATAATGTGAAACAAGTAAGTTAGGCTTATTCTTTTCTTTTAAGTCTTAAAGCAACATTCCCTTTGTTCCTCTGCCTCCTGCCCTGTGATCTCCTGATTCTCATAATAGCATCCTTTTGGAATCAGTAACAGAATACTGCAGGGTCTTGGCCCATAGGATGTGTGTTTTGAATAGGAATGATTAAACCTTCTTTTGAGGGAAAGAAACAAAAAGACTTCCTTCCAAAACACATATGCACATATGTATATGTATGCATATGTACCTAAAAATGCAAACAACAAAATGCAATGCAGACACCTCTCTCCCTCACCCCTTCCTGGTCAGTATTACAGTAATGTTAAAGAGGTACAGCCTCTCAGAAACATTTCCATTGTTCACTTCATATTTGATGATCCACCCTGTCTTGCATGAGAGCCCTTCCCTGCTGCCATATTCCCTTGATACTCCCTTGAAACCACCCAACTATCCATCCGTTCCTTCCTCTGACATCTGCTTTCTCTCAGCTTGTCAGTGCTCAAGGGCAAAGAGGAGCGCAGGAAAGAGGTAGCCTGGGATGCACATGTTCAAGAGACTGGGAGAGTTTCCAGAATCTGAGAAGCAGAACAGATTGGGACTTATTCCTGGCTAGAGACCTATTTCCAGACGGCCAAAAAACATTCCTAACCCCTAGAACTAGCACCCGGGGATTAGATGAAAATAGGAGGGGAAGTGCCTCAATGTGGTTGCTGTTCATGTGTTTGCACATTACGTGCAATGACTCCTCTGCGATTTTGTGGTGATGAGCACAGAAGGGCAACAAATGAAGGACAACATGGTCAAGTGAGAAGTCTGCGCACCCAGGATGTGAGAGATCCAAGTTTGTACTTGGCTTGGGCACACATTTGCTGAGGAAAATCACTAAATCACTTCATTGGTCTCTGCCTCAGTTTCTTCTCTGCTGTTGGTGAGTCTTTTGTAGCAGGGTCTGTCTTGTGTCCCTGTGTAGTGCCTGCCACTCTGAATTCCTGTTCTGTCTTGTGGCTACGAGTCGTTGTCAGACAACTAATACAAAAAGAGAGGAATGTGATAACACTGCCTCTGCAAAGAAATGATGTTCCCAAACAGGAACACAGGGAAACAAATAATGCGCAGCTCCACCCTTGTAGGTGTATAGGGTGCTGTGGCCTCTAGCCTTAGCCATAAAGGAATGACACACTATGGAAAAACAACCAAAAACAAATACAACAAAGGGTTTCTCCTGAGGCAGTTTTGAAATACCCACTGCAGTTGGTTGGGCTTCAGGGAAGTGAAGCTATTTCAAAATCCAGTTTCTTGCACATTCTTTATGGGTATTCAGGTGGGGTTGAAAAAAGCTGGTGCTGTGGTCTTTTCCTCTTTATCACTCCCAGTAGAAGTATAAAGGCGATAATGAGAAACCAGTTTTCTCTTTCAAAGACATACGTAAGTGACTTCTCAATGGATCTGATTTCTTCCATCATGTGTCAGGGCAGTGGAGTCTCAGGATATGGGAGATCAAAAGCCCAGGGTCTGACATTACTTTCTCCTTTTCTGGACCTCCCATAGGAGACAAGTGGTGGGGGCCCTGGAGAGTTGTCTCCCTCTGCCCTGCCCCTTGTTGTTGTTGGGGAGGGAAAGCAATACATTGCCAAAGGTCTGGCAGCTCCTCAGCTTCCCAGCCTGACCTTCTTCTCGGATTTGTAGGGCACAGAGCCCAAGCAGTTCCATGTGGAGGGGATACCAGCTCCCTAAGAGTTCAGAGGTCTCTATATAAGCGAACACACCCTCACTGAAAAGCACTACAGTAAAACCCATCAAGTTTCACTTAGGAAATGCTATAATTAGGGTCACTCACATCACCTTTGTCCAGCCCTCTCCCCATGTGTCAGCATGGTGATACTGTCTTTAATCAAATGACACCCCATACTATTTTTTCCCATGGGACCTCAACCCCCAGAGCACTGTGAACAGTGGTGCCCTCTGAATGGATCACTACTCAATATTTTCCCCTGTCCTCATCACTCAGTGTCTGACTCCATGCATTATTTAGCATGCTCTTCCAGCCCCCTACGTGCCATGCAGAGCTACATGCTTCCTCCTAGCCTTTTCAGCAGGGCATTGTCCCACATTGATGGCTCTTGGATGGGGAGGTAAAGCTCTCTTCCTGCCACCACTGGCTGGAGGGGGGATCCAGGCTTTTCCCACCCACCTGTGAGTGATTAAATGGTAGGGGGCTGCTGAGCAGTCAGCTAACACCTGGTCATGATAAAAGGCTGCCAGCACTTACAATAGGAGCTGTCTCCATGGAGGAGAGCTTCTGCTAGTGAGTGAGTGAGTGAGTGAGTGATGCTTGGGAACCCATTGAAGGGGTGAGCTCCTAGACAACTACAGGAGGCCTCTCCTGTAATGGGAGAAACACTGCTACCAGTAGGGTGTTGAATGGGGAAGAGAGATACCAGGCATAGGATCGGGGGGGGGGGTTCACTGGTTCAACCTGTGCCCAGGCTGAGACCAAACCCATTTTTTCTGAGGACAAATCACAGTTCCTGGTTCCTGAGAGTCCTCATGCTTTAGCATGGTAGCTACTAGTAAAGTTTCAAGGACAGTTCTCAGAAAACTAAGCTGGTGTTGGGGGGGGTGTGTGTGTGTGTATGTTGGGATTTACTTGGTAGTGCAGTTACTAACATATGTAGTTTGCCCAGCTACTTATTCTGAATCAAAATAACAGTTTTACAAAAGATTTCTCTGATGTTGGGGTTCTCAGCTACCTGGCTTCCTCATCCTCTTATCTCAGTGGATGAGGTAAGGTCTTTCAGCATGCATCCCTATCCCATGTTGGGAGTACATGCAGCAGGGGTACTGAGAAGAAATGGGGGCAGATCACATGAATCTGCTGAAACTGTTGTCTTCATGATGTCTCTGCAAAACACCAGAGTTATGGTGCACAGGAGTCTTCAATTTTGATAGTGTCCGGCTCTGGTGTCCTTACTGCTGCAACATTCAAGATCTTGTGTTGTTATTTGTTGTATGCATGCAGCCATATATGGTGCTCCCTGCTTCCAGAGCAGCAAGAAAACATGGAAATTGGATGTTCGCAACGATCCTGCTGGCTACACAACCCCTCTTCACTCACCTGCTATTAAACTCTGTCACATTGCGCAGCTGTTTACGGTAAGTCTCCAGCAAAACCCACTGGGAGCACTGAGCTGGCACTGGGTGTGGAGGGTGAGGCTTGGAAAAGCGGAACCGAACGGTGCCCATGTGTGTGAAGCAGATGTAGCAGTCGGGGAGGTAGGTGGCATTGTACACAAGCCAGTCCACACTCAGGATGGCATGGTCATGCAGGTGTAAGACAGCACCTGGTGGGAGGAAAAGTATATTCTAGTGAGACAAAGCAGCTGAGAAGAAGGAACTGAGGTTTAATGTGGTAATAGTTTGAGTTTGCCCATCCAAGGGCATCTGGAAATGCTTCTAGACGTCTGTGAGTGACCTCTCCCAGCAGAGACTGCGCGGCTGCTCTGCCTCTCCCTTGCTGGGGGATGTGGCCCCCTCCACATCAAACAGAGGGCAGGCAGAGCGTGACAGCTCCCTGGGAGTGGAGGGAGGGCAGAAATCAATAGGGAGCTCTGCTGCTCCACTGGGATGGAAAATGCTCTGAGTTATTAAAGGTCTTTCAGACAGACTTTGCTGTGAGCTGGCTCAGGCCCCACTGATTTAAAGAGGAACTCGCACAGTAGGCAGCAGTTTACAAGGCATGCTAGCTGACTTGCAGACCTGAAACAAGCCTCTATCTAAGTTGTTTGAATCTCTGCCTCAATTTTTGCATCTAGTCTGTGTCTCTTCTTTAATCTCTTTGAAACTCCGGCATACACCAAAATCCCAGACCATGACACACCAGGGAATTACACTCAGATACAGAGTACCATCTACTTTTATGCCTTATCAACAGCATGCTCACTTACAATGTACATCTGCTGCTGGCCAGCATAAAAGGCCTCTGGGATGCTCTGTTATTGTGCAGCATGTTGGCAACTGCCAGTCTTCCTGGTATACTCTTCCTCAGCCCATCCTTTTGTTTAGCTAAAATCTCTTGTATTGCAGAGACTTCTTACATTTCTGGTACTTGAACTAAACTTCATCTTTGTAAATGGAAGATACTGTGAGAGCTGAAGTCTTACAGATAATGCATTTTATTAGTCTAGGGGAGAGCCCATAGTCAAAATTGCTTTGATGCCCTTAGGGGTAAAGGGAAAACATGAGTAGCAAGAAGACGACAGAAGGCTTCAAGACGATAACTTGCAGTGAACTGATCTGATACAACCTATACAGCCTAGTATCCTCCACTACAGAGGGTCTGACTGTTAACAGGCTGTGGTTTGCTGCTCTCAACGGAGCTAGTGTGACAGAATGGGCATGCCACAGCTGCCTAGATCTAACCCTCCTCTTGCTGGCAAGACCCTCTTGCCTATGTGAGCAGCAATAGAAATTACAATAGTGTTTGAAACAATAATAATTCCCAAGGCCTTTGACCAAGACTAAGGCCTCTAAGACTAGATTCTTCTCAATCTTGTCTCTAAAAACTTATGGCTCTTGCAAAAATTACAATAACCCATTTTAACTTATCCTGGATTAAAAAGTGTTAATTTTTTTGTTTGATTCCTCCTTGGTATAAAGATTCCCTATTGGAGGTGAAGGGGAGAGTACTTTTCAATACCTTACTGTTCAATTCAGTAATGATATAACAATCGTTTGTGGTAACAGAGTAGGATGCTGCAAACCAGGGATCCTCATCACATGCCAGAGGCTGAGAGGGAGAAGCTGTGAAGTGAGAAACATGGCTCTTATCCATGTTCCCCCTTGCAAGTGAAAAATGCTCCTGTTGAGAAACTGATTCCCAAATCTTCCAAAGCAGGTCATCAACCTGTTTCCAGGCAGCCACATGGGCAAGGCCATAGAGCTCTGGGTCAAAAATGGACCACCTGGAAGGGTGGGCATACTGTACAGACTTAGAGGAGTACTGAGAGTGTTCACTGCAACTGTCTTGTATCTTTAGTTAAAAAAGGCACCTTGTTTGGATTCTTCCTTACTGAACTAGAGATGCAGAGAGAGAAACTAGAATCAAGGCTTTCTTCCTGTGATCACCTCAACCCCCTGCCTCTCTGCTGAACTGTCAGCAGCTCAGGGACAAGGAGACATTAGACTTCCTGCTACCCAGCCTAGCTGTTTCCTATTTCATTATGGCTAAAAATATCCTCTCCCCTTTTCCATTGCAGCCTGGGCTTTCAGGTGCTGCTGTGTTCCAGCTGCTTGTTGGAGGATGCACAGGATGGTGCAGTGAAGGTACTGAACAATGTCATAACCTCTAGCTAACCTAAAATGGACCAAATGCTTTTAAAACTGTGTGATGCAGAGTACAGAAACCCTCTTGGTACAGGGCATGACAGCCCATCAGCACATAGCTTGCTGCACAACAGGAGAGAAATGACCTAGGGGTGGGGCAGACCCTGCTGTTTTCTGTGTGGTCAACCCATTTTGAGTAAGCCAATTGACATTACTAAAGACAAAACAAAAAATGCCTGCCCTTGTAAGCAGAGATCTCCTATAAGTGCACAGACCAGAGCCTGATTAAGAAAGATAAAGTGAGATAATATAGTAGTTTTTATATCATAATTGATACAGGCTTTTACTTGCATTTAAAAAGTAGAAAAGCTTGCAGTATTGAAGGTAGCACCTTCCTCCTCTGATGTCCTCAGACTTTCCAGCAGACTTTCAGAACCAGCTGCAGAAAGACTTGCTGGGGATACAACATTTTTAGCTAAGACTAACTTGGTAGCATGTCTGTAGTATGTGCATGTGAAAAAAGGAAAGGCCCTGGCTAGAGCATACTGAGCAAATATGGGTGTTTGTAATGTCTTGTTGTCTTTGCATCCTCTGCCCTTTCTCCATGCTTCAAAGGCTGGAGGATCCATATTGTGAGTTACACCAAATGCTACAATTGCTGGAAATGTGTATTCATCCAATCCACCCCCTCTTCCTTTCTCCCTGTGTCCTGTCACCAAGCTGTGAGGAAGGGCTCTTCCTGGAATGGAGTGAGCACAATTTACAGCTCTCACAAACTTGCCTGCCACATCTCATTCTTGTCCCAGCTCTGCTGTAGAAAGCAAAAGGCAAGAGGGGGATGAGTAAGGCAAGCAAACCTTAGGCCAAGCCTACCTTTTGGCATGCGTTTTAAGATGCTGAACACCGTGCTCTGCTCAATGAGACCTTTTGCCCGAAAGAAGTGCATGCTTGGAGGAAACTGTCCTGTAGCTATGGCTGTTGCAACCTCCTTCTTCTTGAGGTTTACAAGCTTTGTACTGAGCTGCTGTTCCTGCCTACTCAGCACCAAATTGCCGCCTGTCTGATGAGCTTTCTCCTCCTGCATTAGGGAATCACGGTCCTTCCAGAGTGGGATGGGCAGGCAAAGGAAAACCAAATTCAGAAGAAGGTACACCAGCCTCATGGCTTGAGCAGGTGGATGCTTCATCCTGGAGCTGTGCCTAGGCAGTGAGAGAAGATGGAGCATTAGGGGAGGTCCAAATGTGACACCTTAGCAATGACCCATGGGTCCATCCTGCAGAAATAGTGGGTAAAACAGATGTCCAGTGCTGGGGGGAGTATGAGGTACCGATGTCCTCTGTATTTAGGGCTATACATTAGCATACTTCCCATGATGCTGCTGATTGCACACAGTGAGAGTGTGGACAGGTTGGAAGGGAGATAATGCTCCCTGTATCAGACTCGCAGCTTGTCATGCATGACTTACGATGAAAGCCTAGCCCTGGCGTGGGGGATTGGTGAGCTCAGGTCTATGACTTTCAAGCTGGGATAGAGTCCCCTCAGAATAAGAGGTGCTGGTGACGTGGTACTGGCTGTGCTGCTAGCATCCCAAGGAGGGAAACAAGGGGTCATAGCACTTGAGATGTTTCTAGCTTTTGCTTAGGCTAATCAGATCCTGATCCCTTACAGTCAAGAGAAGACTTTATTTTGCCTTTATAGGATATTACAGCTATCAGAGGGGCTAATTTATGGGGAGAAAAACCTGCAGCTTCCTCTGCAGTGACATAGGTGCATCCTTTCCTTGGAATCTCAGAAGAAAGAGGACAGAAGGGAGAACATGAGAGTAGTAAGAGACTGCAAGGAGGCAGGCACATGTGAACTCTGAGAACCCTGCCCTTCCCAAAAAAAGCACAGCTGCAATATAATCCTTTAACACCAGGCTTTAGTGACCCTCCACACCAGTCTCTCCAGACTGAAGTAGGCAGGAGAAAGGTTTGATATTTTGAAACAGTCCCCTGTGAATTACACAGTAAGTCCCTGCTTGCGCATGTGTCTTCTACTTCCAGCCTTTCCTCCACCTGTGGGTCCACCAGATTGCCCTCAATCCCATCAGTGAGTCCCAGGAGACAAGGCATGTTGGGAAGCAATCTGCTGGGAACAGAGCAGGGCAGATGCAGCCACACATCAGACATGGCTTTGAACTTAAAGAAACATCCTACAAAGCACTATCTTATCCCTGGTGAGACTGACTCACTTACTTTTAATTTTCCTCTTCCTCCTTCTCCTTGCATGCAGAGCTCATCCAGCTGCCATCCCAGAGAACAGGGAACAGTTATCTTTCTCACAAGCCGGCTCTGTCCCAGCAAAGATAAAGAGGCAGAATCCGTCCCAGCACTGCAGAGCGAGGCACCCACCAGAGCAAGCAGTTCCTCTTCCTGTGCTGCTGCTCAGGCTTGCTCAGCTTTTATTTATCCTGTCCCTACTGCTTCATGAATATATAAAGAGGAGGAGGAGGCAGGGGAGATAATGAGAAAGCAGGACACAGCCACACAGGCAGGCAGCTGCAGGGAGCTCGGCTGGGAACTGGGGAGCCAAAGCAGTGTGGTCATCTGTGGGAGTCCCTCCAGCTCCACACAGAATAGAGGTGCACTTTTTAACCTGTCATTGACTGCCACAGAGGTGATCAGGGGCTTGTCTGCACAGCCCTCTCTTGTACTCTGATATGCAGATGCAGCTTTTCAACATCTTAGAAGAAACAGGGACATGTTTCCAGTATGGGGAAACTTAAACCCTGCTCAGGCTGTCCCAGGGTATCTAATCTGATCCACGCTTTTAATGCCAACAACACTGCAAGCTCTACTTGCTAATGTGTTTTCATCTGAGACAACAGGAATTTGTCAAAGTAGTTTTAAATGACTTTGCCCAGTCTTTGCCAGCTGCACAAACCACAAACAAGTCAATTTAACCCACTGCATTTGGCACGCAGGGTTAAACTTCTACCTGGAGAGTAAATCAGGTGCAAGTGGGTGCAAACTCATTTATTTTTTCAAATCATAACCAATATTGCATTTTTTTCTGCTTTATTTTGCACAGTTGAATGGGCTGAGTTTTAAAGTTATCTAAACCAGATGTTCCATAAACAGCTTCCAGTGGAGAGCAAAGTCCATTTGGTTTAATCAAAATTTTAACGATTTTAATTTTTTAAACAAAAAAAAAGGCTCTTACAAGATCCATGAGTTACTGAAAACAGCCCACAACAGTCAAAAAGATTGGTTTTGAGGCAGAGAAAGTAGAATTTGGTCAATAAGATTAATTTCATTAGCAGGCACCACCACAACAGATTAAAAGTGGGTTGGGCAGGCCCCCTGAATATTCCAGCTGGACACCTGCCAGCTTTTCCTCATCTCCTTGTCTCTCTGCTGCCACCAAGATCAGTCCCAGCATCCATGCAGGGATCAGTTAGGGCTTCCCCAAAGCATTCCAAGCTCCAACCAAGGCAGTGTGTCTGGTGGGTGGCTGTGGCCCCTTTCCAGCTCCTCAGCAGAATGAGTGTTTTCTTCAGTCTCAAGATGATGCTGCTCCCAAAGGGAGCTCAGAGGAGTGGAACGATTCACCCAACTGTGCTCAGCAGCAGCGATTAGTTGGTGAAAACAATCTGAGGATGAGAAGTGCAAGGAGAGATTGCGTAGCGAAGCACATGGAGTGGAAAAAGGATGGTTCAGTAGGCACAAGTGTTCCACCAACAAATATCTTCAAGAGAACAATATAAATGAGATAAGGGAATTACTCTAATTACCTCAGAGTAGCAAAACCTTTTGTTGGGACCATAAAACCAAATTCAGGCTGGGCAGTTAGAAATCCATCTCTGCAGTGAGCAACTGGGTGCTAGAGACAAGTTCCAAGGGAGGAGCATTAAGAGGGGGCAAAATGCTGTGTGGAAGACCTCAAATAGCAGCTCACTGCCAGGCAGGGATCTTGGAAATAGCTATCAGATGGCCTCTGAGATATGCAGTGCTGGTTCATCTTGTTAAATTGAGTCTGAAAACCAGTAGCAAAGTCCAGTGCAAAAAACACATCTGTAGTGGGACTTCTCCATGTAAGCAATCACAGCCATTGCCAGGAGAGCGCTGTACAGATGCTAGAAGGATTGTGCTCGTGAATGAGAAGGTGTTGCAGATACTTTGCTTGCTATTAAAATGTGGTCCAAGTTCTGAAAACAAAAATCATGAAGGACCAGCACTGGTGAAATAAGACCACAGCTGCTTTTAGGCCGGATCTGTCTGGACATGGAGGGGGGAAGGAGAGAGAATAGGACAACCCAAATCAGGGTATGGTTGCCATCAGCCTAGAGTCCCATCTGTGGGAGGACATGGGTTCCTCTAGTGCCCACAGGCATTCACAGCTCAGGTTTCTGAGCAACCTGGGAACTAGGGCATGCTTTAGGAAGACTTGCTTTATATAAAAGACCAACAAGAAACGTTATAAGAGTTATTTTCATGCTGATGTATCTTCCAGTTAGTTTGAATTCTTGCTGAGAAGTGGGTAGCCTGCCTGGAGGCTGTGTAATAGTTCTATGTGTCCACAAAACAGCCATTGCAGTTCCTGCCTGGTCTTGATTGGCTCCTGAAATAATCTTAAACTCCCTGGCTCCAGTTCCACCTGCTGTTTAGTCAGGGCTGACAGGGGCACTGGTTATGCCCTATTCCATCAAATACCCCAGAGATCCCCTGGTTCCTTGGGTGGTTTCTAGCCCATGCTGACCTCTTGGCTGCTGCCCTGTACCTGGCAGCATTCAAAAACCCTGTTTTAAAGCTATAATAGTTATGTCTATAGAAGCTGAATGCACACCCTTTCTTTATGCCCAGCTGTACATCAGATGCATGTAAAGCTTTAAATAGCTGGTGGCCACTGTGTAGTTCTCTCGGTGAATTCCCCGTGGTTCAGTTTCAGTTCCGTATGTGAACCAGTTGTTTTCAAGCCTTTCAAACTCCTCGGAGGCAACAGCTACCATCACCTCCAACACACTTCCCCACCTGTCCCTCCTGCATCTTCCCTTGCTGCTGCTGCAGTAGTTGGGTATTTGCTCCCACCATTCAGTCCCTTGTAGCAGCAGTGCAAAGGGGAGCATGGGCACAGTCCCCAGCAGTAAGAGCGCAGGAAAGAGGAAGGACTGCAGGGGCAGAAGCAGCAGGCTTGTGGACACGTGTTTTTCACTTCATCTTTCAACTTGGCATCTCACATGGTGCTTTTGAGTGTCCTGCAAAGTCTGTCTTTCTGCTGCAGCCTCTGCATGGAGGATCAGCTTGCTCTGTGCCACCCAGTTCCCAGATTAAAACACTGCAGCATGTGTAGATTATAGAAAAAGTTACAGTAATGACAAATACAGCAGAGGATAGACCTAGGGGTGGTGCAGACCCTGCTGACTTTCCTATGTGGTCAACCGGTTTTGAATAAGCCAAATGCAAACCAAGGAAGACTGCTTATAATGCAGAAGGTTAGGGTGTTTTTTAGCTTCTTAGCCTCTTTGAACAAGCTAAAGCCTAAGTCATACTCTGGAAATATCACTCTGAGGCCAGGAAGAGAAGGTGAGAGCTGGGAAATGCATTCCCAGCATCACCAGTTAGCTATCCTTTCTATGCCATCTGCCTCATTTGTGAAATGGACTCAATTCCCTGCCTAGCTGCCTTGCTTGACAGTGGTGATTATTTACTGTACCTGCTGGTGAAATAGCCAAGCTCCCTGGGCCATCAACTAGATGGCTGCAGTTTTAAAGCAAGTCTGTGTAAAACACATACCCTAGTTTTGACAGGAGAACTGTGAGGTGGGACAAGGAGCTGGAAGACAGCCACAGCAGTGAATGAGGGCAAACTATGGAGGGTAAAGCTTGCCCCTTGAACCTCTGTGCTAGGCCTGGGGGAGACTACAGTGCCAGTCCCTGCTCCAAAGTGGTCATAGCCCCCCAGTTAATGCCTATGAAATGCCTAGAAGGTATAAAAATCCCCACTGGCCTGCTAAATAATCTTTGCTTTGCTCTGACTGGACACAGGTTGGTATTTCATACTCACATTTTGTGCCCAGACAGGCAAAATATATTTGCCATTTACCAGCCCATCAGGGGGGTCAGTGGGAGCCCTGAAGCAGAGAGGATGCTGGTCTGCCACGAGTCATGCTGGCAGCATTGCTCCCCAGCCTACAGTCAAGCTCTGCTCACTCTCAAGGTGCTCCATTCCCCTTCAGAAACCCTCCCTTGCCTTAGCTGCCCAGCCATGCGTTCCTGCATCTGTCCTTCCACTCCTCAGCTACACCCATGGCAATCTGAGGATTTAAAATGAATAAGACACTTGAGATGCTACAAGACCTGGAGCTGGTGATGGAAAGAGCCACGGAAAGAGCTAAATTCACAGGTTAATGATGAATCACTCCAGGAGCAGTCATTGATTTGTAATCATTGCCTGGCTCTCAGGCGTAATAGCCATGAATTCCTCTGACCAGAGACCAAGATGAGGTGCTTTGGGCTATTCCCAGCACATCTACAAAAATTCAAATCCATCTTGCTCACAAAAGCAGGGTTCATAGCTCTGTGAGCCTAACAGCTTCATCAGCTCTCACCCTCTAACTACAGTGGGGCTGGAAGTGCACACAGGCTGTCCCTGTGCTACTGCTGAGCTGAGCTTGCAAATTAATCATAGAACACAGTAGTTAGTCCTGTAAAAGACCTTAGGATCATCTAGTTCCAACCCCCAAAACAAATAAGTCAAACTGCATAATTTCTTTCCAAATCCCCCCCCCCCCCAGGGTTGTTCTCTACTGCTGTCACCCCATAGCGGAGGGCTGAGAAGAAGGACAAAACAAAGCAAGATGATGTGTATAAGTACCCGGTTGCTTTGGGAGCAAACACCTGGCTACCAGGAGCTCCCAGAGCAGGAGCTGAGATCCCTAGGTATTTGGAAAAAGAGGCTTAGTGCCATCCAAAACAAGTCTCAAGCTGCCTCCGAGTTTTCTGTGTAAAGGTTCCCAGAGAATATTAGCAAAGCCTCCAGTCTATTGTTTGTATTCTTGTGTTTTCTCCCTCTCCTACCTACTAGGGGTAAAAATGAGAGCAAACTAGGCAACTGAAACATCCTGGATTAGCAAGTGTATTTTACTCACTCTCTCTAAGGAATGACTTGAGCGACAGAAGAAGCCCAGTGTCACACTGGAAAGTGCTTTCTTGCTTTCTGCTAGTTGCACCAGGTTTCCTGCCTGACCTCTTGTGTCTGTCCGTCACCAGGCTGCAGTGGCTCCCATGGATCAGCATGGTCTTGAGGGGATTGGCTCTGGTATACCAAGCAGGGCAAAATTTCTGTTTCTAAAAGCTATATTGCATCAAAACATCCCCCCATGCTCCCAACCTGCTACTCCATCCACCTGCTTTCCCCAACTAGAACCGAAAGCAAACCAAATCTTTCCCATAATCCCTCCACCTCTGTCCTTGGAGTCTACCACACCTTGATACAGAGGATCTGAGCTCATCCATTGTCACTCTGCAGCTGTGAGAATCCCCATGATCTCTGTCAGGACACTCTGTGCCTCTACATCAGCCATCTCAGCTAGCTGGCTCTCCATTTCTCTGTATCTGTCACCCAGGTTGCTCCACTTCAAGCCTCATCGGTAAGAAGTATAAGGCCTTGTAGTAGCACAGGACCGTGGTTTCTCTCTCTCCTCCCCTTAAAGTCTCATAGAAGTCCCACAAAAAACCATGTATACTACACTGAATCTCAAAACTATGGCTCAATCCTATACCTTAAGGCCCCAGAAATGCTTTGGGAGAGAGGATAGCAAATGCTGGGGAACACACCAGCAGCTACACCCAGCCTTCAGCTGCTCAGAAGTCATCCCCTGTGTACAGTTTCATTTCCTCCTGTGCATGAGGCAAGCAAGCTGGTATTTAGAACAGGTTTGTGCTACAAAATTAATGGTAGAGAGGAGCATTTGAGTTAAAAGTGTCTGTCTTGTATCCAAGCTTCATCCTGCTTAGACAAATCTCCAAACTTGAGATGCCAAAACAAGGCTTCTGCCTCGTTCCCCTTACAGGTACCTCCATATACCATCACTGCAAATGCAGACACTGGCTTCAAGCCAGGTAGCAGTAGCAGCACTGCCAGCAAAACATCATTCCCCCAAGCATTACCCAGCTTCTTAGGCAGGGCTGTGCTCTGTGGGGATTTATACTGCTATCAACTCTAGCAGCACCTGAGCAACAGAGCTTAAAGCAAGGTGAAGGGTGCTCATCACAACAGTCACCTGCCCCAGGCACACACTCAACAGCAGAGCCCAGCTGCTTGGAGTCATTACAGAGAAAGCTCTGGGCATTTCTGACATGCCTAGACTTGTTCATCCTGTTCTTTAGAGGCATTTCATCCAGCCCATAACACTTTGCTTCTTGTCCCTTGGCACCTCCCAGCCTGTCCTGCAGGTCCAATCTTACCTTCACCTACATCGCTGCATTGCCCCAAGAGGTGCTCTTTCACTAAAGCACCAAAGCACTACAGCAGGCAGAGAAGTCCTCAATTCATCCACTCCAACCTGGGTGACAAGAAAGGCATGAAGCACACAGTGTCACTTTGGCAAGCCTTTCAGCAGCAAGCTGCAGTATAATCACTGACCTCACGATCTGAGGCACAGACAAGAGGCTTCAAGGATATGGCCTGTTAGGGTCTTCAAACCAAGCATGTCTTTTGGAATTCGTGGGAATACAGCCACTTTTCAGCCCATCCTAGGAACAGATAGCTTGAGCTGATAGTGAACAAGCTTTGGGTCTTGAACCTCACAGTCAGCTCTGAGAATGGCTCCTGTGTGAGCAATACACTCCAAAACACAGAGAGAGGAATGTGCCGCTAGATCTGTGGTGTAACCTGACTCATCGGCTAGGGGAGGAAGCAAGGCTGCCGGGACCAGCCCCTCAGGCTTACGCAAGGATCCCACCCTGCACCTAGCATAGCCCCCTCCAGAGTGACGTGTTAGGATCCCTGGGGAGCCATTATAACCATCTGCCTAAAATTCCTCATTCCCATGGCCTTTTTCACTTTGGGAGAGAGCCCTCATGACTCTAGCACACATCAAGTGTGCAAATATATGCAGGAATGCTGCCTATCACTGCTTTGCGTTATGATATGTGAGAGCTGCTTCCTTTATATTCTGCCTGATCGATATGTCCTCTGCAGACAGACAACTCTATTTCCCACTGTATTTTCACTCTCTTGGTGACAGGGCAAAATCACAAGAAACATCAGAGATATAGGCATCAATAAACATGTCAGCTGCAAGGAGGCAGCAAGGGCTGGCTGCTCCATGGGAAAAGGCGAGCCTGGAGCTCAGGGTGACAGCAAGGCAGGCACAGGGCAGTGGCCACACTGGCAAAGGCACAGTCCCCTAATACCCAAGCAAGAAGAGCAGAACAGGTCTGGTGATGGTAACCAGGGTCAGCCAAGAGGCTGGGCAAGTCTATCATGAGGAGACAGATTCGAGGTCAAGTGAGGGACTGAAGTCCACATAAACTGTACATGACACAGGCGTGGCTGCAGCACAGTTGGGGAGCAAGTGCAAGAGCCTCAGCTTACAAGTGAGCAAGACTGATGCTCTTTAACAGAGCTTTCTCAGAGAGCTCTCTTAAGCATCAGACACCTGAGCCCAGGAGCCAAACCCCCAGGGGACATGCTCAGTGCCCTGACAGTAGCTACCATGCTGTGTAAGCCTTCTCAAGGCAGGATTTAGATGCCAAGGATGAATATAATCTGCTGCCAATCTCCAGACACAAGCACCACACCTTCACAAATGCCCAAGGTAAGAGCAGTAGGCATTTTAAAGAAAAAGATTCTTACCAGAAACCCCTCATCTGTGTTCCACACTCTGTGCCTGGTTGGGACAAGCCTTTGTTGTAATCTGTGTTTATACGGCAGTAAGTTCTGCTTCCTTGAACACCACCAAAGTGTGCCATAATACCACCTGAGGCAATCATGCAGTAGTACTTGTGTACTGGGGTTTCACCGAGTCTTGCCTCTGACTTAGAATCATAGAATCATAGAATAGTTAGGGTTGGAAAAGACCTTAAGGTCATCTAGTTCCAACCCCCCTGCCATGCCCAGGGACACCTCACACTAAACCATGTCACCCAAGGCTATGTCCAACCCGGCCTTGAACGCTGCCAGCGATGGAGCATTCACAGCTTCCCTGGGCAACCCATTCCAGTCTTGCCTTTGGTCTAACAGCAGCTGCCATTTAAGGCAGTTTAAGGCTGCCATTTCTTTTCCACCATGGTGAGTTGTCTGCCATTCTGAGCTCTAGTTCCCCTGCCCATCTGTGTAAGGCACCCTTTGCAGTCATAAAGGCTGTGTATCACTAATGCCGCTTCCCCAGCTTTTTGGGAAGGCCCAGGGCAGTAGAGGGAGGATGGGTTGTAGCATTATAACCATAGAGTGGCCTGTCAGCCTTTCTGCAGCAGTGCATCCCTTCTGCAGGAAATGATCAGTGTGGAAAGTTGCTGTAAATAAAAGGGAGCAAATAGAGAAAATGCCAACCATATAAAAGTAACTGTATTTTAGCAAAGATTCTGAACAGTGCTGGGGATAGAAAGCAGTGCAGTGCCTCAGGGGCAATACATGCGTACACACACCTTCTTATGCTACAACAGTATTTGCAATTTCACTCTGGTGAGGGAGAACTATAAGCCAAGCTGAAATCCTAACTGACTCCAGTGATTCTGATAGTTTCTGTTTATTCATCCCCTTGTGAGTTGGGCCTGAACTAGATCCAGTCTGCATCTGTCTCAGGTGTTCAAAACATGCCTCTGGGAGACAGCAGGAAAGATGAAGGCATTCATGCCAACCTCACCAGTCCTTGAGCAGAAGAGGGGGCTAGCAGCCGCCAGCACCCTTTCTGGACCAACATTAAGATGTATCACGGTACAGCAGTGTGCTAGCTTCAAAGATTTTGCTCTAGGTTTTGCATTCGGCTCCTGCCCCAGCAAGGTCCTACTGCAATACAAGAAATAAGGCTTCATAAAACATACAGAGGGCCGTGCCGTGGGTGCTGATACACAGCCAGGCTGCAGCTTGCTGGAAGGAACCACCTCCATGAGTGTGAAGAAGGAAAATCCAACAACCACATTTAGTCTGTGTACGTATTACTGCCTCTGAAACCGCTGGCCCACGTCTTCCCACTACCATCCCAGCCCAGTGTGCATTGCCAATGCCATGCCGATGTAAAGCTGTGATTGCCAGCACAGGGCCTGGTGCCAAGAAGAATTTGCTGAGGCAGTCAGGCTCTCCGGCAGGCTGTCAGCTCCTGGGTCTACAATGGAAATCAATCAGTGAAGCTCAAGGAAACATACCTTAAAAAGCTCACCACTGGCTGTGCTGAGGAGGCAAGGTGTGTCCAGCCTGTTGAAATGACACTATAATTAAAACTTAATAAAAAGTGGCATTTATCAATGAGTTGTATTTACCTTGTCTAAAGCCATTTGGATGAATTAAAACTCCTCTCGGTCTTTTCCTGCCACGTTAAAAGCAGCAAGGCATGAAACAAATCAATAACACTAGCCACATTGGCTCTTTGTTTGGGGCAGAAGAAAGCTTTGCTGTTGGAAAGCTTCAGCTGGCATGGCTTCAGCCAGAGAGACACTGCCTCCTGGCCTCTGCCAGGGCCCCTGCTGGCGAGCCCCAAAAGAGATTGCCAGGGTACTTACATGGGCACATAAAGAATGCTCCCAAAAACGCTGCCGGGGACCAGCTGTCCCACTCCAGGGGACACTTGCAGGTTATTTGCATGAGCAGCTATAAATGTATGCCCCGGAGAGTGCTGCCAAGGCCCCTGCTGGCATGCAGCATGGGCTGTGCCAGGGTACTCACCGAGGCACAAAACAGCATGAGCCTCTGGGTGAGGCTGTCACAGACCCTGTGCATCTCATTGCACCCCTCTGAGGGTGCTTCATGGCACAGCCCCCAGCGGGATCATAAGCACCCAGGGCCCTGCATCCCAGCTGGATTCTGCTTCTGTGCTGGCTCCAGACTTGCAAAGCAGAAAGACTGCTAGACCTTGAGCTCCTTCCTTCCCTCACCCAGCTGCGTCCGTCTCTCTCCAGCCACACAACAGCTGAGCAGCTCAGCACCGCGCCACCTGCTACCCACCTCCAATATCCCCATCCATATCTTCTGTGCAGCCACCCTAGGGAAGCTTAGAGCTTTACCCCTTCAGCTGCACGCTCCTCCCACAGGGCTCTGCTCCCCCATCAGCAGTGGGGCTCATCAAGCACTATGCAGCAGCAGGGAAATGAGTGGGCACCCTGAGAGGAAACTAAATATGCCCAGCCAAGACAGGGTGGGCAAGTCAGCTCCATGTGTGCCTCCTCCCCACACAGCCAGGCAGGCAGGCAGGCAGCAACAGGCAGGAGGAAGGCACTGCGACAAACAGGGTGCCTCAGTCTTCTTATGCTTTTGGGGATGCTCATGTGCTCTGACTGCCAGCAGCCCTTCAGTGAGTGCAGTTGGTAACACATACTGCTGGCATGGTGTGGGCACCTTTCAGGGATGCTTAAAACAGGTAAAGCACTTTTAGAGAGAAAACATTTAGGAACTTTCTCTTTGGAAACACCAGTGCTGCAGCACAGCCAAACCAACCTGTGGGAGAAGTTGGTTTCACTGAAAGGAAAAAGAAAGTTTGCTTGTTTGCATCCCACCTGAGCAGGTGGTAGAGAAAGACAACTGATAAAAAGGAAGCTTTCCTGTTTACAGGTAGTTAAGCTGTGGAACTCACTGCCCCATGACATTTGTTTAAGGCAAAGGATTTTTTGCACCTTTTTACAAGCCCCTAGCAGAAGCCCTTCCTGGAGGCATTACCCCTGAGCATCCCTCTAATCTTGGGATGCACTCTGAATTGGTCAGGATTACAGTGGGCATATTCAGTGCCCAGCAGTCTAAGTAGAAATAAAGGAACCGGTTTGTGTTGGACCACACTGACTTCTACTCTCTTCTAGCACTCTGGTTTTGCCAGGGGTCAGCAACATGGGAAGGGACACAAAAACCTTCACTAGGAAGGAGCAGAAAGACATCCTAACTGGTGAAACACTTCCCAGACTCCACAGGTCAAGGCTGAATTTAGCTTTGGTAAGCAGGACTTACATCACTAGAAATTTTTGTTACTTTAATTGTAGTTTTTGGTATTGTCTGGAACACTGGGATCTGCTGAACCCTTTTCTGAATTCTGCTAGGACCCCTGGGATCCAGCCCACACAGCAGAAGCAAATTCCACAGGTAAGATGTGAGCAGCATGAAAAGATACTGCCTTTAGCTGTGCTGATATTGTTTCCAATGCAATTGAATATCTCTGTATTTCACGCAGTGAAACAGGGAGATAAGCTCCCAGTGAATCTTTCCAAGCTGCTCATTCTTTTATGAAGTTTTATCAAGCTGCAACCACAAATGAGGAGGAAGAAAAAGACTTTGACTCAACCCTGACTGGGGAGGAAAATGCCTTTGTTTTACTGTGGGCTTCTGCTTCCCATTTGCATTCACAATTAAAAGTACTCCGTCTAGCGACAAAACTAATGTTTTTTCCCTTTCCTGTGACTTGTTTTTGCCTGGTCTCCTTGCAAAAGCAATGCCAGCATAGAAGATTAATGGAAAGGGTTAGTGAGCAAAATCTGCCACTTCGATAAAGGCTTACGAAGAGCAAACTCCACTAAAGCCTCAGGACTCCTCTTTAGTTTGCAGGGTTGCAAAACATAAAAAACTCCTTGTTTAGTATATTGGGCTAACATGGTCCAGAGCAACTGAGAGACAGATGTGAAACTCCATGATGCCAGTGCTATAGACTCGCTTTTCAAGCTAGAACAATGCTTTAAAATGAAAAATTCATTACCCAGATCTGTGAAAAGCAAATAAAGCTCAGCCTTTTCTAACCTTGACATTTTCCAGACTGCTGGCCAAATCCATGGGTAGGACACATGCACGTGCAGCCACCTCCAGCCTTCAAAGGGCTAGCTGGTCCACCAGAGAATGCCTTTCAGATGTGACTTACATCCTCTGAATGAGCTGTGACACTACTGAGTCCCAGTGTACAAGGCATCATGCACCTATACTTCTAATTACTACAACAGGCGGTGGTAAAGGCTTTACTGCTCTGAATGTGCACTGTTCTGGTGTCATCCCCAAAGACACAAACCACAGAAAGAATGGGTGAAAGCAAAGTGCAACAGTTAGTAAGTTCATTCACCAGAAGACCATTTGTACGTACTATTGCCAATTGCTGCTCCACTTAACCATCGTGAGCTATTTTGGCAGCCAGGGTCTGCTTGCTGACATGAGGCTATCCTAACGCCATCTTCCTTGCTGTGTTTTGTCCCTGTCCTCCCCCGGTTCTGTCTGTAATGTGACAATTTCTGCCAAACAATGTTAGTGCATTAGCCACTTTTCAATCCACCATTTCCCCACTGGATAGGCTCTCTTCAGAGCCAGAGGATGGAGGCCACAAGCCTCTCAGCTCCAAAGAGATTTTCCTTCTCCAGTTAGTGGTATTCCCTGAGCCCTGCTGATGAAAGACACAGATATGTCTGCAGAGGAGCAGCTCTCAGTGCCTGCCTCATTCCCCAGAGCCCTCTTCAGCCAGTTTGATGTCTAAGTGGAAGGGAAGAAAATAAGCTGACAGTGGGGTTACCACCCAGATGATTTTCTGAATTGATTAGCTGCTTTTTCATAGGTCTCACAGCCATACAAACAGCAACCTCGCTGGATCTTGCAAGCTAAGTAATGACCTCAGCTAGGAGAGCTCTAGAGAAAGACCAGCCATAATGATGTGCTGCTCTCTAGGAAAGAAACAAAGGAAAAGCCAGGGGAAAACATGAAGGGAGCTAAATAACAGCTAGAAAGAGGCAACAGAAATGCAGCTTGCAAGAGTGAGAGGAAAAATAAACATCTTTTAGCTGCTGGTTTTTAATTCCAATTTGTATGTAAAGAGCTGGTCAGGCAAGAAAAAGAGAGTTCAGACTACAACTCTTTGAGATTTAGCCTGTGAGCATGGGAGAGGCTCATCAGCAGCTAAGGGCCTTCTTTGAGTGTGCTGTGATAGAGGTGATGTTGTAATAAAAACCAGATCCCTTTGAGCTGTCATCTGCTAGCCAGCCCATTGCCACACATGGGATGGCCAGAAGCAGCATTTAGCCACTCTGGCTGTGACCTCCCTGCCAAGCAAAGCTGAGCTGCATGGGGCAAGCATTGTCCCTTAATGTGGGGTCCCACACCCCAAACCTTCCTGGCTGTGAGGTTTTCAGCTCAAGTGGGCACCATCAGTGCTCAGATATTCTGACAGTGGTTTTCTCCCTGGCCCTGGCTCTCTGCCCCCATATTGCCAGGGCAGGGCAAGCCCAGAGCAGGCACAGGAGCTTGAGAAGGCAAGTGGTAGCCTCAACCCTGCACAGCCTGGCTGCATTCCCCACTGGGGTTGCAGGGCTGCCACACAGTGCATGGGTGGGAATGGCAGGCAGCAGCCATGGCTTTCAGTGCATTCTGTCTGTCTGTCTGTCTGTCTGTCCAGGGTCTTGCACCCCAGTGGCAAAACCTCTATGGTGTGCAAATGCGAGGGGCCAGGGCAGGGCTGCTGAGCCCAGTAGCCATACTGGGGCTTCCTCAGTTTCTCCCACCATTTCTGAGAAGAGGGACTTCTTCAGAATCCTTGGGCAACCCCACTGGTGGGGATGCTACATCACAGGCAGAGGGAGTGGGTGAAGCCCTATCTGACCAGGCTGCAGAGTACTTGGGTACATAAGTGTTCCATGCAAAGTGCAAGCTTTATGTGCCTCAGGGCAGAGACAGGTTTCAGCAAGGGCTGCCACTAGACAGGCCATAGATACCACCAGAGCATACTCTGCTTGACCCTGCAGAGACAATAGGTGATATAAGAGGAGTGAGTTGTGGAAAGGGGGAAACTTATGCAGGACTCCAAAGGACTACACTAATTTAGATCAGATACTGAAAATCTACCTTTGAAGGGAAACAAATGGCCCAGCCTCCCTAATCTTTTGCTCCCAACTCTTCCTCAACCCCCAGAATAGTGCAGATTAGAAAAGGGAGGGCAAAGAAGGGTGCTATGAAGTTTCATCTCATTTCTCTTTCCCGTCTGTGCTAGCCCTGCCAGAGGTTTTTATCTGACCAAAAAAAGGAGCTGGAAATCAAGCCTACACATACTATATTCCCTCTGCAAGCACTCCATGCCTAGAACTACAGTCTGCTGCTCTCACCACCTCTAATTAGCTAAGCAAGGCAAGCACTCATTAGCCCCACCTGGGTCACTCTGCAACTGGGAAAGAGGAGCATTAACCCCCACTTGGCTCCAGGATAAATAGGTGAGAGGCAGATTCATTCTGTGTGGTTGTCCGTCCTGGCTGCAGGACTCTAGGCAGCTGGGCTGTGAAGAAGGATGGTTTTGGGTGGTGGCTGCATAGCAGTGTGAGGAGGCTGGTTGTGCTCACAGTGCCGCTCCACAGTGCCTGACTTCCATGTAAGGTGCTATTAGCTTCAGCTTTGGAGGGGAACTTTTGGGAGGAGAAAAGATTTGTTATAGCATCACAAAGCACCGAGCTGCAATTTTAGCTGTTCTTAATGCCATAAGTGCTTAGCTGGTAGCATCTCTCAGGGTATATCTGTGTGGGAATAGATGGAGGCTCTGGCACAATGAGTACAACAGCAGTGACAGTTTGGCTTGGCACTGATATGATATTTTATAGCCATGATTTCAGAGTGCTAAGCAAAGTCAGTTGCCAGCTTATAAAGTCTTGAATGTGCTTTTGTTAAGGTTAGGACACAAGGGGTGCATTCCAAGTTATTCCCTTGTGCTATCATACAAGTATTTCTCTCTTTCTATGTTAAAGCTTCTCTCGCATCAGGTATTTTTCTTCAGATGTGGTAGTGTATCAGGCACCAGTCTAGAGCACAGGGTGCTGGGTATAACACATACATGTGGGACAAATCGATCACTGCCTCAGGCTGTTTGTAGCCTTTAAGTGAAGGCACTTATTAAAGGCACTTATAGACTGAATTCACCCAAAATGGGCAGCCAGAGTAAGTCTGAGAACAGGAGTAAGTGTGTGCTTCCCTGTTCAGTTAAGTTCTTTATTTTTAGGAAATTGGTGCTAAACCGTAGAAGGCATCTGTCTGAGCAAGGACAAGAGAGGAACAGGAGCAACTGCTCTGCCTGCAGACAGGAGACGATGGAGACTGAGCAGCAGTAAGTGCAGAAAAGAAAATCTGCCTCTGTCCTTCTCTCTCTGTTACAAAGAAACAGCATGGGGCGCAGCAGCTGCGGCGGCAGCAGCAGCAGCAGGAAAAGGATGGAGAGTGCTTAAAATACTTCATGACTCTTGACTGATCCTTGGGGCTGCAGTGAAGTTCTGCTTTCCCCTGGTTTACCACCCCTCAGGTGGGAGGAAATTTGGGTCAGAGAAAGCCAGTGATGGAGCCTGACATGAAAGACATCCTTTCTGGGACTGGGAATTATGCTGGGTATGCTGAAACAACCTATCCTGCCTCTCATTAATCCTTTGCAATCAGGACAGGACAGCCAGGGAGATCACCCTCAGCTCCCCAACACAAATGATAGTATGAACGAACCACTAAATCAGCAAGTGCGTAGTGCCTTCAGGTCACACCCCAGCTACTGCTTACAGTCTGGTTTTGTCTGAGGATCATTTATCACCAAGCATTGATCATCAACATGGAGATATCAGGAACAGATGTAACAGGCTGACAACCATCAACCAAAACTACCCAGCAGCCTTCTTGCTATAGCCAGCAAGAAAACATTCATCCCAAACTCTGCCCCTTCTCATACTGATTCAGTTGAAGGGCCAGACAGTTGTCCTTAGCTGCTAGATAGGTCCTCACTCACAAGCTTTGAGACTTTCGTGCAATTTCCAAAGCAGAAATGTTAAAAAGGGATAGTCCATATAATTTACATGTGTACATTCACAGATGTGTGCTCATGCACACACAGGCCTCCTCACATTGATAACACTTCAGGGATTTCTTGCCTATCTGAAGAATGCAGGCTATGGACAAAGACAATAAAGCCAAAGCATGGCTGTTAGCAGTATGGAGTCCCTAATACACAGTTAAGCAGACCTTGTAGCAAACAGTTGTTGGCAGTTGGTTACAGCACTTGTTGCCTCCCTCTATAGTTTCACACCCATAGCATTTAAGGAATAAGCTTTCAATAAAATTGCACATGCCCACAGTGTTAGCTACAAAGTATAGCTTTATGTTAACAGCTTCATTTCACAGGTAACAGTCTCGAGGTGCAGCGGTCACACTAGCAGGGGCATGGAATGCTTAAACTGTAGCGTTAAAAAACATCAATATTTATGCTAGTCCTTTCCCTCCTGTATTTTCGTTTCTGCTGGATCAAATGAATTAGTTTGGCTGGGCTCTCTTCTATCTCAAGTCATCTTTTGCTTCTTCTCCAGTATGGTCTTCAAAGTTGGGGTTGGGAAGGCTGCAGGGGAATTTTTGGCTGCCAGTTTGGTTTATATTTAATAGCGCTGTTGGTTTAGAAATGTTTTGCTAAAGGATTTTTTTCCTGGTTTTGCTTTCAGTTTGATTCCTATAATGCTGCTTTAGAACAACACTACCCTTCTCTCACTGGAAAGATAAATCAGTTGAGAAGAGCACTTGCTTGGAAAAGTGGGGGTAGAGTTGTGATGGTTATTTGGAGACTCTATTTACATATCCCAACCAAAAAGCTTGTTGAATAGGTCTCACAAAAAATCAGCTCTTCAGGCATTTGCAATGAACAATGCTTTATCCTCCATGGCATTGTTCCCACTTCCAACAAAGGTAAGGAAGCATAGTTACTGCTTATAGTGAAGCAATATGTTACTGCTTGTGCCCTTGGGCCAGCCAAGAGTGGAGACTGATGCCACAAGGTGTGCCTATGCAGTTAAATGAAAGTGACTGACCAGCACAGGCACACCTACACTAGCTGCCAGCTTGCCAGCTGAAGAGTAATAACAGGAGTGAGGATAATTGTCACTGATAAACCAAACTGATATTCGAGTAGTCTGGTCCACTTTGTGCTGAAGCCTACACTGCTGCCTCTTTACCGCTGCTCTACATGTGCTGGCTTGGAGACATGCTCCCCATCCCATTTCACTCCAAACACACACAGGTGTTTTGTGGGAGGTGCCTGAGTGGGGTATGACTCAATATGCGCACCCAAAAATTGCCAACCCAGCTCCTGCTTCTTCACAGCTCTCAGATTAAAGAGCAGTGGACTTGAATATGAAGTATGGCTAGCAGCTAAACAATGCTTCCTGACAGATGATACCCACAAAAAGGAGGGTAGCTTTTGTTTCTCAGCTCTTTGTAGAGTCTCAGCCAGAGGAGCAGCAGGATTGGCACGATCTTTTGGTGTATGAACTACTTGACATAAATGTCGCAGCTGAGGTGGGCAAGAGAGCACTTCTCTGATACGTCTCCTTTGTGCTGGGGAGGGTTTTCTCCTACTGGATTACTTCACAGAGAACTTATGCCCAAGCAATGTGTTTGGGGAAGAGCAGGATTTGTAAGCCAAGTGGGTCAGGATGAGGTGATCTGCCCTGTGTACACATTCTGGGACATCAGAGCTATGTGTTTTTACTTTCCTGAATGGATCTTGCAGGATCTGGGGACATGTCTCTGGAGACTTTACCTTGTCCACTGTGACTGTCCTGGATTCAGCAGTAGCAGTCAACTTTCTCCTTCCTAGGAGCTGATGCAGTGCTGTGTTTCTGTCTTTCAGCCTTGGAACAGCACTGATAACACCCATGTTTTTAGTTGTTTAGTAACGCTTACTCTGATCAAGGACTTTCTGAGCCTCATGCTCTGCCAGGGAGAAGGAGAAGCCGGGAGGAAGTAGAGATAGGACACCTGACCCAAACTGACCAAAGAGGTATTCCATACCACAGCACGTAATGCCCACTATATAAACTGGGGGCAGTTACCTGGAAGGATGAGATCACTGCTGTGGTCGGGCTGGGTATCTGTTGATGGGTGGTGAGCGGTTATATTCTCTTCCCTTTTTATCTCCCTTATCATTATTATTATTGGTGGTAGCAGTAGTGGTTTGTGTTATACCATAGTTACAGAACTGTTCTTATATCAACCCTTGGAAGTTATACCTTCTTTCAGTTCTCCTCCCCATCCCTCTGGGAGCGGGGTGGGGGTGGGAGGAAGAAGGTGAAGGAGTGAGCAAGTGTGTCTGACTGGGCTTAAACCATGACACTGCTGAACAAAAGTACAAAACATTGCATCCAGAAGTGTCTCCACAGTGTGCACTAACAAGCTATTTCTCCTCTTACCAGCAGTCCAGCTGCCTCTAGCATATACCTTGCACAACTGGGCACATTTCACTAGGGAAGGGGAAGATTACTTTTTCCTCCAGCTGAAGCTATCTGGAATTGCTTTGAGACAAGCAAAACGCAATTGCTTGGGTTGCAATGTGCCCAGAGTATATGTGCGCAAACACTACCAGGGCATTTTTAACCAGCAGGACTGGCTAGAACTATAGGTTATGTCTTAAAAGATAGGATTTCTGGAAACTCCATCCCCTTTCCCTTCCCAAACACACGTCTGTCCCCCAGCACTGTGCTGCACTTGGTTCAGTGGTGGCAGAGGAAAGACTGCTGACTCTGGTCCTGCTTTCCATGCTCTCCTGGCTCTCCCTTGGAGGACTCCTGTCCCATTCAGAGCCAGCCCACTTTACAAGAGATCCCATGAATTGAGCTTTATTCCCAGAGTTCATGTGAGGCAGCATGCTTCATGTTACTGAAGGGGACAGCCCTAGCTGGTGTTCAGGGTGATAGGAGGCAGTGGGAGGACCTGCTATCTGCCTGATGTGTTGGCTATCTAAGTTCCTCAACCCTCTCTGGCTCAGCTGTGACTCATTGTGGGTATTTGATCACATTTTCAGAACAGGATTAATAACTTTATTGCTCATTCACATAATGGACCAGTGTCACACAGAGAATCATTTATGTTGGAAAAGATCCTTTAAGATCATCAAATTAAATCATAAACCTGGCACAACCTAGTCTGCCACTAAACCATGTCCCCAAGTGCCACATTTGCACATCTTTTAAACATCTCCAGGGACGGTGACTCAACCACTTCCCTGGGCAGCCTCTTCCAATGCTTGACAACTGATTAGTTGAAGAAATTTTTCCTAATAACCCATCTAAACCTCCCCTGGTGCAACTTGAGGCTATTTCTTTTCATCCTATCACTTGTTACTTAGGAGAGGAGACTAACACTCACCTCCTTCCATCTCCTTTCAGGTAGTTGTAGAGAGTGATAAGGTCTCCACTCCTTTTCCTTTTCTCCAGGCTAAACAATCGCAGTTCCCTCAGCTACTCCTAAGGCCCATTCTTTGGAAGAGGAGGAAGGAGACGTGCTCCATAATTTAGTGACCATTGTATCTAAATGAGAAGATTGATAGCTTGCCCATTTATATTTTAACACCCAAGCCTTTTTTCCTCTAATTGTAAAGCATGTTTTTTATTTCCATACAACAGTTCTCTGGGGCGGCTTTGTCCAAACATATAGATCAAAGCCTTGCTGCCACACTTTGGAGTGCAAGGCAGATTCTGTCCTCACCCAGAGCATAAAGAGGGATCAACCCTACTGCTGCCAGTAAGGTTACCCCATTTTGTGTGCATATCAGACAGGTGAGTGAAAGATGGCCACTCAGATAAATGGCTGGGTTCTGGGTACTTCTGCAAATTGGATTCTTTGTTCAGGTGATTATCTACCACATTAACTTCAAGCAGTTGAGTTTTTGATGACATGATCTAGCAGGGCAGACATATTGCTGCTGGCATACATCCCCCTCTTCCAAGCAGGAAAATGAGGCTTAGACACAAGGATAAATCAGGAAGGCTTGGATGTGGGAAACACAAAACTTGAAAGCTATTAAGTGCAGAAGAAAGAATAAATCAGCTGGCCTTTCTCCCTGCCAATGCAAGTCTTTCTCCATTACATATCTACTTGCATTTTCATCAAGTCACAGTTTAGAACAATTCAAGTGCTTCTGAAGGAGCAACAATTCTACCACAGCCAGGCCTTTTGCAGCAGGATCCTCATCTTGAATTCACAGGAAAGTGGAGGTGCATTAGCAGAGCTGTTTGAGGAGTTGGAAATTGAATTCTAGAGCTTCCTCTGGACGAGACTGGGATCTATTTATCACATCTCTGTTCAGGAGCCTACGGCACCCCTCCTGCTTAATGCCTGACTGTAAGGAATGCTGGCAGTTTGTATTGACATCCTATTAGCATGGGAAACCCTTGAGCTGAGCCTCAGGTATTGATGAGAGGTAGTAAATGAAAACCAGCTGGAGAAGTCAGTGGTTGACAATGTTACTAATGGTACAAGCAAGTCTTTTCTTTCCACTTCTACGTTGCTGGTGCGAACAGGACCAAGTGTCCAAGAGAGGCAATCAGCTGCAGTATCGTGTGGCCTGTCCTAAATACATCACATAGCTGAAATCTACACCTCTGCATGCCTTTTCCAAGCTAGCTGTCATCCCTCGGCCAGCCAGGCACCCCACTTCAGCAGGTACAGCTACTGCAGAAGCTGGGGTGAGAAGGGGTGAAGGCACCTTCTTGGCCCCACTGCCAGTCTCTCAGGTCTGTTCCAATGTACATTTGGCACCAATAGAAATAGCCCTAAGGCCAAGGCTGCACCCCTGTGAAGAATAAGGCTTTCCCTTAACTGGTCAGCAGAAAAAATGGAGTATCTTAAAATTCCCTAGTTACAAGCAGGACTGTTCTAGGAAAAGTCTGGAGATGACTAACGGGATTAGTCACTAGCTCTTTCCCTTTGAGGCTAGGCACTTAAAATCCCTTCACTCCTCAAATCTGCCAGCCATCCCCCACTTCAAGCTGCCCACAGTCACTTCGCTGAGAGCCTTGACATGCAAACAGGCTTTGAAAGTCTTTCATGGGCCTTGTTCTGATTGAGATGTGCCTGGATTATTTTTGCCAGAGGAAGTGATCCTAGCTCTTTGACTTGCACTGGAACCAAAGATGAGTCTGAACCAGCTTAAACTGTGTTTATGCTGGATGACTTTAATTATACATGCTGAATTCAGCAAACCAGTAGAAGTGCAGCTTAAACTGGCTGAAGAATAGCTACATCAGGGATCTGGAAATAAATACATTTTGTAATATGTTAGGAAAACTTTCGTACAAGTAGGCCAGCCCTCATACCTAAGCCATTACTGGGAATGTCAACTGCCTGCCTTTGGTATTTACAGAGAAATTGGATTAAGTCTTTCCACCTCACCTAGAATAATGATGTTTAACTTGTAAGTAGCATTTTACAATTTCAAAGCAATAAACACTAAGATATCATGGTAATGAGAGCTGACAAGGCACTAGCATTAACTAATTAAGCCTCACAACTTCCTGGTGGCATCTAAATATGACCATTCCCATTTTATGGATGAGGAAAATATAGATGGATTTATTTACACAGAGGCACAGTGCAATTCAGTGGAAGAGCTGGAAGCGCAGCTCAGTCCTGCTAATATTTGGATGGCTGCTCAGCTCTCCATGAGGCTCTGCCTTTTTTCTAGATCTATGCATCAGTGTAACCTAGTATCCCATTCTTAGCAGGATTTAGAAATGAATTACTCTTAATTACTGTTGACTATTATGGAAGGAATGGGATTTTAATACCTCCCTACTTAAATGCAGTAGTGACAAGCAGAGTACTGGTGAGGTTGAAAATGGATGCTGGTGAACTCTCAGCTAAGAATTGCACAGGAGTAACAGAAGCACAAAAAGTAACCAACGGGTGGGTGTCAAATGAAGTGTTGGAAAGGACTGAGTTAGTTTAAGCCATTCTGGGTCTTGTCTTTCCAAAACCTGCCATGGCTGCAGTAACTGATGCATACGACCATTCCATTGTTTATTTGTATGGACTTAGTGGTTTACATCAACACTGAATCTGGCCTAGAAACCTCCATGGAGAGAACATTTTTGGCACCAGTGCTGAACAGAAGCCCTCTTGCTCTGCCCTCTTGCTCTGCACACGTAGACACTGAGCAACACCTCTCATAGCTGTATGAGATCACCAGAGAATGATGATTCACATTCTGCGTGGTGATTCTGAGTCACAGAATGGTTTGGGTTGGAAGGAACCTTAAAATTCATTCAGTTCCAACCTCTCTGCCACAGGCAGAGACACCTTTCTCTAGACCAGGTTGCTCAAAGCCTTGTACAACCTGGTTTTGAACACTGCCAGGGATAAAGCAGCCACAGCTGTAGACAAGAAATCAAGTTTTCCCTCATATCATGTCTGTAAGTCCAGACTAACTATGGAAGACTGGTTACAGCAAAGAAAATTTCAGCTGCATTCTCAGGGTTGTTTTGATGCCTCTAATCCCCATCTAAGAAGATGTTGAACAGAGAACTGAATCGTTATGGGTAGTAAGCAAAATGGTCTTTTAATTCCCCTCAAGGAACAGAGTTCTTCTCTCCTGGAGTGACTGATGGGGAGCTCTTCTGGCTATGGAGCACCACCCTGCTGTGAAGCATCATCTGCATCTCATCTGGGGCTGTTCTCTTTGCCTGTGAGTGCCTGGCCTCCACAGTGCGCTGCACCTGAGCCAAACCAGTTCAGGCTGTGACAGTGAATCCCAATGAGCCTCTCACTGGGTGTTCAGAGGAAGTCTGTAAGAGCCAGTACTGGAGTGCACAGCACGCATATCAGCACTATTGCTAACTGCTGTTCTGGAAACAATTACAATATCTCGTTGTTTATGCCGTTGCACTGCTGCCCCTGAAATAGCTGTGGATGGCAAAAGTATAGACAGCAGACCTGGAGGGACATGAAAGTATTTGGCTTTGCCTGTGTCTCTGCTCAGCTTCCCAACGAGGCTTCCAGAGCAGATTGCTAGTTCTTCATCTTGCTTTGTGGCTGTGCAAGCTAGCCTGTGTCTGACTTGTCTCTGCCAGATGTATGGACCAGTGCTTGAAAGCAGTGAGCATGGCTGATCACAAACACAAATGTGGTATGCCAGTCTCAGTGCTACTCTTTGGGGAAGATTTGGAAAGATCCAGATTCCCTGGCTTTAAATCCATTGCCACAAATTATCATTCACCTGTTGATTGCTCTCTAGGGGACAAAACATCAAGTTACAACTTGTGGTTTTCAGCCTCAATGGATTAAGAGCAGAAAATCTGTTGAGACCTAAGGCTTAGATCTGTTGTTTTGATATGTAGTTCAGTAAAACACACAGGAGAGAAGCCATGATAGAGGATGCTTTGCCACACTGGTACTAGCCAAATTCCCAGTAGATAAGTGCTTTTTGACTAAAGGAGCTGATGCAAGCTAAAAATGGCACAATATTGCTAATTTTCTGCCTAATTTTCTTGTCTAAACCAATGGTGAATCTGTGTGACTTCTGTTATACTTCCAGGAGAGAGTGGCTGCACTTTGGTAACATGAAGTTACCTCTACTTTCCAATGATTTGCTATGCTGAAAATAGTGCTGTGGAATAAATACCTGAGGTATTTCAAAGAGCATCCATCAGTTTTTCATATACTAGGTCAGGTTTGCATGAGTGATTACTTTCACATTAGGGAACAACTCAAGTGTGTACATCCAGGAGTCAAACTAAACAGTGCACTGCACTTTGGCAGTTGCTACCTGCACAGCCTTTCTCTGCACGTGAGAAATTGGAGGATACGTTCTAAGCAGCAGGCTCTTGAGCAGATGAGCCTCGGATCCATGTTGCCCATGATACAGGCTGCAGGCATCATGGCAAGCCTCCCAGTTACTCAAAGGTAAAGTGAAACATTTGTGTCCCAGCTAAATCTGCAGCCCTGTTTATGTTAGCTAAAATTTAAACATAGCTGTATAGATGCGATATACCCAACTCCAGCAGCAGACCTTGTGCAAGCTGGTTCACTGCAGCACAGTGCCAAAAAGGGAGAATGCCTTTTTTTTTCCCTTGAAATACTCCTGTTTCCATCTCCTGTCTCTCACACTTTCCATCAGACCCAGTGTCTTTTCCACTTGTCCAGGCAGACCCTGCTCTCTCTTATGCCTCCACTAGCAGCTGTTACCTGCTCCCACTCATCTCCTCCCCACCCATTCTCTGGCTCTCCTTTCTACTGACTCCCTCATCTTTTCTCTTGATAACTTATATTTTCACATTGTTAGGTTGCTCAGACCTCACATTTTGTATCTTCCTCATCTCACCTTATTCAACTCTGCAGCCAACCACTCACCAGCAGAGCCTCTTATTTGCCCTTGCCTTCACCATGCATTTGTTCCTTTTTCTCTGTTCTGGATTTACCATCTCTTTCAGCCTCTCCCTGTTCTTTCCCTTTTTTTCTCACAGCATTCCTGCTCCTTTCATTCTGCAAGTGTTTGTGGCTACAGGTTTTTCCACACTTCTTCCTGATTAGGAAGATGTATAGACTCCTCTACTTCCCACCTCTCACAGTATTTGCCAGTTTCTCTCATCCCTTGTGTCTGTCTCATCCTACACAGTCTCTACAATGTCCTCTATTCCAAAACGATTTTCCTCTCTTTCAGCACTTTCTGGTCAAAGAAACATGATTCTTCCTGCCGTTCCACTCTAGATGGTTTTCATGCATCTTGTTTCAGCCCTTTGTGCACCACTGCTGTCTCTACTTATAAAATCACAACTAGTAGCTCAAAATAAGTAATTGTCAAAATGCAGCTTGTCTTTCTTCTCTCAGCTGTTCTGGTTCAGTTACAGGAAGCAAAGTTTCCCATCTGCTTCCACATCTTTTCCGTGATCCCTCCAGCTGTATCCATGCCCACAGCCCCACCACTACCAAAAAACTGTCCCATAATTTCCACTATATATGCCTCAGGTTCTTTGACTTGTCTGAGTCAGAGAGGCAGATCAATGGATTAGAAACAGACCCCTCAATGCTAAGTACTCCACTTCAGTCTTTTCTCTGCTCAGGAAGGCTTTTCGATTGTGCTATGTAAACCACAAAATCTCTTCACTCTGGAGGCCTTGAAAAGGGAACAAGAAACTTGAAGATGGATCAAAATACAAAGAATCCTAGCAGGTGGAAGTGGCTTGGGGTGAAAGTAGGAGGCTAAATAATTGCTGGCTTCTGCTTCACCATTCGGAGAACAAAAAGAAGCAAAGGCAGTGAGGTTTGCTGGTGCTTGACTATTGAGGCAGGTCAACACATACAAGGGAGCAATAAAACTCAGACATGTTAGAAAAGGAAGCTGAAGCAATTCACACAATGAAATGCAAAAGTTCTGAAGACATGGTGAGTTTAATTTCTTTTTCTTCTGAATTAGGAAAACCTGAACCTCCCAAAGCCCCATGCTTCTGAGAATGTGCTGCCAGTGAGAACAGAGCTTGAGGTTTGGCTAGTCCTGCAAATGGTTTTGTGTCCTTACAAGGGAAGCCTGCAGGTCTGCCTATACCTAGGTCATACAAACCTAGTCAGTTGGGCTTCAGCTTGAAGCCATGAAGTGGAAATGCAAGGACGTTAGGAGGTTTTTTTAAAGATATCCTTGTTAATGATAATATCACTTCAGCTGATGAGGAGCTGACCTGTGCCTGCCAATAATCTATTCCTTTTCAGGGCAAGGCTACAGGAGATTTACCTGTCATCAACCTAATATTACATTTAAGCTTTGTCAAATCGGGCACATATTTCAGGTCTTTCTGGAGAAAGTGGAAAGCATTCCTCCCTTTTTTTTTGTTTCCAGGTGAAACAATTTGTCATACAGGAATGAGACATTCAAGCTTTGCATCTGCTACAACCTTTTGCCACCTTGAACTTAGCTTTTCTCAAGGAAATAAGCTCAAAAATCCAGAGATAACCTTGAACAACAAAAAAAAATGAGTCTTTGATTTGGTCCACCAGCCTCAGTTCTTAAGTGTGGCTCTACATGTTACAAGCACTCAGCTTACAGTGGGTATGGAAAGGAAGGAAGGAAAAGAAAACACACAGAAGATAGTGGAGGAGTCTATGTATGGAGGGCAGTGAACAGTCAGGATTGGATATTGAGTTGAAAAATCAAAAGGTAGCTGAGGTCTTACCAATAGCCTTGGGGGGAGAAATTATTGAGAGGGAGAATACAGCATACTGCAAAAGGACACCATTCAGAGCAGGCTTTGCTTGCTTTTGTTACAAATAGGGAACTCTTAAATGAAGAGTTGGAAGCACAGAAGCACACAGATTTCTGAACAGAGATATTTGTCAAAGATAAACAGAAAAAGAAATGCTGTGTTGTATTCACCAAGTGCTTCTGAACAGCAGTGAGAGTACAGAGATTTTTGTGCTTGATTAATAAATTTAAGAACAGTGTAAGAATCTAGCAAAGTGAAGCAACCTTATGTGATCATGGGCAGCCCCTGGCATCCTTACATAAAAAGAACAGTAGAAGAGAAAACAGTCCAACAGAAATAATGGGGACGATAGAGGGAGCCAAATTAATTCACAAAAACTTTAGTCAAAATTGGGAGCATAGCTCTGCTAAGGGAGAGGTTAGGAGTCTTCATTAAAGCTCACAGAATCCTTAGTGGGATAGAGAGTGGGGATACTACAAAGCTATTTGACCTAGTGTCAAGAACAAGCAAAGATGCAGTAGTAAGATAAGCTATGGCTGGACATTACAGGAATTCAGGGAGGAATGTTGGGATAATGCGAGACAGAAATGCAACTCCCCTTACACGGCCAGGGAACAGAAAGTTTGCTCCATGGAAGCATCAGGCATTAAGTAACACTGCAGAGTTCTGTAACTAGCCCAAAGAAAAATGTGTCTGAGGATTTGTCACCCCAAGATTTCTCATGCAGAGCTATTGGTGGTTTATAGCGATGCCTTATGTTGACAAAAATACTATCAGTTAGCCTGCACTCTTCTCCTCAGCAGTTACCCTATTGTAGCTGGAGACAGTGGTTTCATCCAGTGCAGGCAGATGATAGTGCATGAGAGATCAGACATTGTCTCGCTCAAGATCAGGTCTTGGAGCTGTCATGCCTTGAAACAGATTCAGGGTTTCAGTAAAACATTACTGGTCTCCTGAGAACAATAAAGTTGAAAGAGTTTTGGGGAAAACAGATGCAAATACTGGTGCTCAGAAAGACAACCAATAAACCAATTAAATAGTGCACGTTTTGGCAAAAGCCTTGGTGGGGAAGGCCTAGGAAATCTATGCTGTGGGTTGAAATGGAATTTCAATTTGCTATGAATTCCTGTGCATAAGGAATGATATAAGATGCTACCTCTAGTATCTTATCCTCTTTGCTGCTTCGTTTCTCAAGTGACCCTCACAGCCTCCCAAAGAGCACAGCAGTTGTCATACCCTATCAACCCAGTGGCCCTCCTAATCCAGTCTTCTCACTTCAACAGTTGCTGCTCTTTAATGCTTCAAAAAAAGATGCAAGAAACCCCGTAGTGGACAATTATAGAATAACCTGCCCACGAGGGAAGTTTCTCCCTAATCCTTCGCCATCAGTTAGAGGAGATGTTGTGCCTTGCAGCCTGATGGTTTATATCCCTTCTAAAATTTATTTATCTCCTGTCTAATGTGACCATGAATGTTTTCAGTATCCTTATAAATGTCTAATCCTTTTCTGAATCCTGCTAATCTCCTGGCCTCAATGAAGCCTCATGGTAACAAATGCTATGTGTTAATTACAGATGGTACAAATATTTCCTTGCACCATTTTAAATTTGCTTCCTTCCAGTTTCGCTGTGTATCCCTTGATCCTGCAATATGAAAAAGGGTGATGAAATTAGAGCTTGTTCATTCCTGCCAAGCAGCACTGCTGTCTCTTGATATGTTTCTTCTCCAAAGTAGCTCTTCCCACCCTCGGCCAAAGTTTTCCTGGGTCAGGCTGTTTGGCAGAGGCCTAAGGCACAGCAGAGAGCTTATGCTTTCACCTATTTTCTGTTGATGAGTTCATTTGGAAGGGCAGCAGGGAGAGGAAATCCTGAGAGTCTCAAAAGTACGTGCTTGAGGTTGCAGACTCTGAAATATCAGACTGCTCTATGTCAGCTGGTATTAGCTCAGCAGCAATATGGTGACACTGACTGATGCCACTGGCCTTTCCCTCTCTGTTGCCTCCAAGTCAGAGACAGAGCAGGACATCTGCAGTGCAGTTTCCCTGTCTTCAGGCTGTTTCTGAAAGGGGAGGTCCCACTCTCCCTCCCATTCCACCTTAGGCATTTCACCCTTTCCTTGCATCTGTCCTGGTGGCCACCCGGCTGTGGGACTAGTCCCATCAGTTCTGGACTAATTGAGCAACGCGCATCTTTCTTCTGCTGTCCTGTGCTGAGCCTGCGAATGCACAAACAGCAGCCTATTACCCTCAGACATGGTAATGGAAACAGCAGTAAGGTGTGAAGGGGAGAGGCTAAAAATTAAGAAGTTAGCCAAATACAGGAAATGAAAGGCTAGGAAAAGTGAGACTGGTATAAAAATGCCCCCAGCCAGGTGAAGGCAGGAAGAAGCAGAAGGAAGGAATTCCTAAATTGTGGTTAAACTCCAGCTTTACAATGGTTTCAGACCCTAAGCTGGTACAGCTGTGCACGGTGATACTTTGCAACTGTTTTGAAGGTGGTTACGGAGGCAAACAGAGAGGTTGTAAAGCGGTGCAATGACAGTGTGCAAAGTTGCATCTGCTCGGTGCTGCACTGTAGCTCTTACGTCCCACGAAGAGGTAATACCTGTGTTGCTGAATGTTTTTTTCACAGTAGATTTCAAAATCGGGCAGCGTTACCCTCTTCATTTCAGAAATAGGAGAAACAGAGATGCCGAGTATAGGGGTGAGATAGTAAGGGACCTCAGGACAGAGGAAGGTGTCTGGCTCCTTGAGACAGCCACAGCATCATTGGGCTCACTCATTCAAAAATACGAAGTTGGAACACAACTCCTGGAGTGTTCCCCCTTCACTGCACCCATACAGACAGCTAGGTTGGAAAAGACCTTCAAGATCATCAAGTCCACCCACTGCCCCTGGACTGCCAAGTCCATCACTAAGCCTTGTCACTGAGAGCTTCATCTACACATCTTTTGAACACCTCCAGGGACGGTGATTCCCCCAGGAGCCAGCCCCAGCATCTCTCCGCCACACCAAAGCACCGTGGCTGAGGCAGTGTCCTGTCATCCCGACAGCCAGCCCCAGTTACCTGGGGACAGGAGCAACAGATCCGCGGGGGCTGAGGGAGGTGGTGAGGCGAGGTGAAGGGCTGAGGCGGGTGACCCCTGAAGCGAGGGGCATGCCGCGGGCGGAGGTTCCCCCTTTGGTACGAGGCGTTCTCTAAGACCTTCCCGAGGGGCTCATCCCGGGACACCACTTCCCGCCTCCTCGCACCGCCCAGGCGAGGCCGGGGCACCGCCGGCATCCCGTGCAGGAACCGACACAGGGTTCGTCTTCGTCCTCATCCTCAGCCGCTGTCCCCGCCCCGGTGGGCGGGCGCGGAGGGCCTGTTGTTGTGATGGGCGCCGGATCCGCCCCCTCCTCGTGCACGGCCGCGCAGCCCCCACCCCGCCCTCACGCCTTTTGTCCACTCCCTGCGCCCCGCCCCTCCGGGTGTCCCGTTCTCTGTCCCCCCCCCGTCCCGTCCCGTTCTGCCCCCGGCCCATCTGTTCCCGGCCGTAGGGCGGTTGCCCTGCA
>JASSUY010028441.1:0-31287 GCA_032466535.1 Forpus xanthops | reverse complement strand
TTGCACAGGGCAGGGGAGCTTTGCTCTCCTTGGAGCACGACTTGCCTTGCACAGGGCAGGGGAGCTTTGCTCTCCTTGGAGCACGACTTGCCTTGCACAGGGCAGGGGAGCTTTGCTCTCCTTGGAGCACGACTTGCCTTGCACAGGGCAGGGGAGCTTTGCTCTCCTTGGAGCACGACTTGCCTTGCACAGGGCAGGGGAGCTTTGCTCTCCTTCAAGCCGCTCAGAGAACACTGTGAGAAGTGTCACACATGGGGCGAGATCCGAACGTGAAAACCCGGCTCTCCCCGCTCAGCATTCAGGACAGGGCACACCTGAAGCCCCGAGTGTCCCCAGGTCGGTGTCCCCGCAGGTCCCAAGAGCGGATCCTCCCCCCGCACCAGCTCCCGACCCCCAGCAGGTCCCTGCAAACGCTGCCGGTTTGCTGGCAGACGCCTTCCTCGCCTACTTTCGTTTAATTTCTTTCTCTCAAACGGGATTTCCCCGCCATCACCACATGAAGGGCTAATTCGGACCGACTCCGAAGGAACAGGACTTCTCGTTTACACTGGCTACCTCCGCAGTGGGGGGGTGAGGGCAGTTCACAGACCCCTGTGGGGAGATGAGGCCCTCGAGAGGAGGAAAACACCGGGATGGTTTTGGGAAACGGCTCCGTGGGAGAGGTGGGGAGAGGAGAACTGTGGATCCTTGGGCTCGGGGAGGCAGCTCCCAGCTCTTGGAGCGAGCGGCCCGGCGGCCCGGCGCAGGGACAGTCAGTGACCTTTTGTCTAAGATACGGCGGCTGTTTCCCCGTTTTTTCCCCAACGATAACTGTCATTCTTTTTATTACTATCGTTCTGTTCTCTGGAAACCCAAACAAGCAATAAAGGACCCTACGAAACTGAGCGCAGCACGAAGCATAATGTCCTTCGTTGTCAAAGAGGGGGAGAAACAAAAAGGAGCCGCTTGCCACTTATCTTTTTCTTTTCGTTTTTTTTTTTTCAGGTGTTGCTTTTAACAAGACGATCAGAAAAACAAATTAAACCACAATATCGGGTACATGCTCTTGAGGCCGCACCGACTCTCCCTCGCTCTCTGCTTTAGGCAGCGATACCACCCGCTGCTGTTTCAACAAGGTTCTTAAGCCTCCCCAGTCCCCCCCTACACGAAGCCGGGGTGATACACAGTTGCTGGGGACTGCCGCTGGGACCCCGCTGGTACAGGAGATGGCAGACCCTCGAGGGACTTCCATTAGTGCCCTTACGGGGTGCAGGGACACAGACCCAACCACCCCAGTGAGCAGGTACGGACAGGGGCATCCTTCCTGTCCCCTTGGCCTCACAGGTTGTCTTTCGGGTTCCTGTGATGCCTCCGAGATACAGGGACATTTTGTAAAAGAAATAAGCAGTTTCAAAAGTCAGCAAGGGCATTTGTAAGGTCTTTGCAATTATACATCACTGATCACACCTCCTGGGGACAGGCTCCTGCCCTGGCTGCTGCAGTTGCTGTCCCATGAACAGCCACTCTCTATTCCTTCCCAGCCCCAGTAAGGTGCTCTGGAAAGCTCCTTGCTTTGCCTTTTTGGATGAGCTACAGCTCAGTTCAACCCAGCGCAGCCAAGCGTTGTCTGGGACACTCACCAGTTGCTCTGGAACAGAAATGGGAACCACTTGTTTAAACACCCTAAGGTCCCAAAATCTCTACGAGCCATCACGGGAGAGGGTTTTTTTCCCTTCCCGGAGCGGGAAGGGAGCAGGGGATTACAAGGAGGAATGTCTGCCCCGGCTGAGGCAAACACCATGAGATTGCGGTTTGCCTTTTCTTTTTTCTTTGCCCATCAGTTTTTCCATTCCTTGAGGAAATTTGTTCGGTATCTGAATCAAAGTGCACTATTCCAACCCTTTCTGCCGTTGTTGTTTTGTTTTATCTCAGCCCTTTTTTATGTTTCCATTTAAAAAGTGACAGATTTGGTAGAGCTCTCAACTGTTTCCCATTAGAGACGCAGAGTTCAGCACTGTGCCTTCCCGCTGTTCCCCATCACGGGGTCGGGGCTCTCAAGCCGGGATACAGCCGAAGCCCATCACCGCCGGCGGGGCGCGGGGAGCCCCGTCCGCGCTCCCGCGGTTGGGAAGGGCCGGGCCGCCGCTGCCCCCTGCCGGCCCCGCCGCGCATCGCAGGACCCGGTGGTGCCGGAGGTGTTCGAAGCCCTCGGGACCTTCTTCATTCGGTTCTGAAACGTGGGGGATTGATTCCCGGGATATAAATAGCAGTGACACATTTCTCCTTAAGGAACCTACGAGAAATCTGGAGAGGGCAGATTTTGACAAGGGTCTGTGGTTACCGAGCAAGGGGGAATGGCTTTAAATTAACAGAAGGGAGATTTGGATTAGACATTAGGAATAAATTCTTCCCTGTGAGGGTGCTGAGGTGCTGGCACAGGGTACCCGGAGAAGCTGTGGCTGCCTCATCCCTGGCAGTGCTCAAGGATGGGGCTTGGAGCAACCTGCTCTAGTGGAAGGTGTACCCGCTCGTGACAGGAGTTGGAACTGAATGAAGCTTTAAAGTCAGTTCCAACCCAAACCATTCTGTGATTCTATAGATTCTCCGTGTCCCTTGCTGATTATTCTTTGCTGCTTCTCTTACTACCAGTGCTGTTCTCTCTCAATAAGCAGCATCAAGGGGGCTGCTCCATTCCATCCTGACAATGGGCTCTTACCACTGTTCTGTTGCTCCCTATTTTTAATCACCAATCTCTCCTTTAAGGAAAAAACCCATTTATGGAACAAGCCTTCCTGCATTCTTGTGTTTTGAAGTGTAGTCCTGCACAAGTACTAGTAAAGTAGTGTGGAGAGCAGCCCTTGGTAGGAAAAATAGAAGATGTCAAGCAATCTTCATGGCCAAAGTCTCTTTCAAATACTTGCAGAACTCAATACATGTTCATAAAATTCCTGCTTGGGTAACTGCCTTTACAATGGTGACTGAGACCTTATAACTATAGAAAATGGGTTTGTACATGGGTGCTGAAGGTTTTGGTGATAAGCCTCCATTTTATAGCCCCTAGAGCAAATAAATCACTGTGAGGTCTGTTGATCTTGAGAAAATGAGCACATTCATGATTGCAAAATGGGAAATGGGAAAGAAATAAATGATGTAGGTGAAGGAACTGTCCCTTTCCATACATTACATTTGTTAATGCATGGGCACAGTGTAGCTGCGAGCTTATAGCTACAGTTTGTAGTTTATACAACAAACTCACCAAGTTCCTGGTGTAGCACAGTTTAAGGTGCTCACAGTTCATTAGATCGTGCATGAATTCTCACATTCTTTATGTGATCAACTGCTGCCTTTATTTGAAAATGTCAGAATATTTAGAAAATACAAGAAGAAACAGAATTTGCTGAAGAAAACCAAATGCAGTGGATTCTGGGCAAACACAAGGCACAGTGAGATGATTGATACTGAAGCAAGAAGGAAGTCCTGGGTTATCTTTACAGCTATTGTATTTGTTTACTCCCAGGTAAGGTGAGGGTGTTGCTGCAATGCAACAGCATATGAAGCAGCCCCAGCTCCATGAGAAACCCCAGCCCAAATAGTCCTGTGATGTTTTCAGACTGTTGGCTCCCTCAGATGGAAGAGTTCCCTGCGCACAGGCAGCCTGCCAGGAGTGATGCTCCACTGATGTAAATCAGCACAGTGGTGACACAGCCAGCACAGCCTCATCGTGTTAGGTGTGGTTTTCTACTTCTATCAACATATTCAGTTAATAGCGCTTTTTCTCTATCACTTTTCATCCATTACGTCACTGTAACACAGAGCAACTGATATGATTTAACTTTTGCACTTTTCTCCAGAAATGGATTGTTTTATGGTAGACACTTTGTAATTGGGGAAAAAGCTCATCCACTTGAAGCTCAGGTGGGGCAGGTGTAGGGTCAAAAGGATAAAGCTGTACGCTTTATCTTTTGGTAAGACATTGGAGCACAGGAATGCGACACTGGAATACTGAGATAGCAAAGCACTGGTACAGGGTGCTCAGAGAAGCTGTGGCTGCCCCATCCCTGGCAACGTTCAAGGCTAGTGGCCACCTAGGCTAGTGGAAGGTGTCCCTGCCCGTGGCAGGGGATTGGAACTGGATGGTCTTTAAGGTCCCTTCTAACTCAAACCACGCTGTGATTTTGTGATTCCATGCACGGCTGTGTTCTCAGACTACTTGAAGGAGGGAGGGTGCCTGTGGATTCAGTACCAGTGGATGTAACACAATGTGAGAACTGTTTTTCTGTTTCACTGACATTGCAGTTGAAATACGAAATGAGCTCCATGTGGCAGCAGCCAAAGAAAAGAAAAAGGGAAAGAAAAAAAAAGGCACTGTCCAAAAGTTTTAGTTATCCCTTGAAGCTATATTACAACATATACCACTCTAATTGAATCAGTGTGAGAACTTTTCCCCTCCACTGCGATCAGTGCTCATCTCTGTCCACTCTTCCCTGGAGATGCACACATTTGATGCAAAGATGTGCTGGGGACATCCACACCTAGTATAGGATTTTAACAGTCCCTTTAATGCTTTAACTGCTGAAAAAGCAATGCCAGAATCCATTATGATTTTCTCCCTCTTCTCTCCCCTGCCTTATAGACTCAGTACCAGGGTATGATGCAGGGAAGGTTTAGCTGGATAAAGTCTATTAGATGTGCTCTGAAGACATGACAGATTAATTGATCATTTTTAGGAGCTTGTTGGGATGAATCAATACATGTTAGAAATACTGCAGGAGCCTGCAAAGAGCCATTCACAACGCTGATGGTGGTGGTGAAGGTATGTGGTCTTGATGCTGCCCAAACTCTCATTCTGTTATCCCTGCATGTACTAGTGCTGTTACATAGCACAGAAAGCAAAAGCACTTGATGCCCAAACACACGTCTGTTCTATAAGTACTCACATGTGTGAAACAATACGTGATCCACAAAACCATATGGCTCTTGTATCAAATACATGGGATCAACTTGAATTATGAAGACTTTGAAAAGGTCCTCACTTTAAATGTACACGACTCCCTGAAATGTCCAGCTAAGTTTAGTGTAACAATTAAAACCAGATATATTGTCAGGATGCATAGACCAGGGGTAGAGTTAATTCAATATGAAAGAAGTGAGTGACTAGGCATGAGAGAGAAGAGCAGAAGCAGCAAGGAGCAGTGGAGAAACAAAATAATAATAAGGGGGGTCAGGGAGAGCTAGGAATAAAAAGGGAAAAGAAAGAAGTGAAATAAAAAAGAGAGAGGAAGAAAGTAAAGAAAGGGATGAGATATAAAAGGGAAGGAGGGAGGCAAGAAAAACAATGACACTTTATTGTCACCTGGCAGTTTCCACTTTAGGAGAACAAAGCCTGGAGCTGACCTACAGGCTACTACTTGCATATTGAAAGTATGTGGGAGGGTCTTTCTTTGATGCTTGTATATGTACACACATACAGTTATATAAATAAAATTGCATAGATATTGCAGTCTTCCTGGGGACATTGTGCTGTTCCTCAGGATCACAGTTTTCCCCATGCTGCCGTGTGCCCAGCAGCAGCAGTGCCCTTCCCATGCTCTGCACTGGGATTTCTGGTTTGGTTTGCTCTGTGTTTCTGTCCTGCCTCCTTAGCACTGGGAACAGTGTTTCTGACTCCTCTCAGGAGATGACAACCTGGTACAGCCTTGGGGCTTTGCTGAGCCATCACTGCTGTTTGCAGTTGCTGTTGCCTTGAGTTGATATTCATGGCAACACTTCCATTTTGCACTGGCTAATCCAAATTGAATCAAATGTTTTGTTGTTAGATTAGTTGTTTAGGGGTTTTAAATTGTTTTTGCCAAGTCCGCCCTCTGCATGAAAGCCGCTAGTAAAGGGACATAACTCTTCTCACTTTAGGGGGCTGAAACAGTCATTGAGTGGCATTTTAATGTATGTATGTATCTATCTATCTATGTCTATCTAATAGTTTAACAATGCTGAATACTGATCGAAATCTATCTGCCTCCTGTAAAACAGGCCTTTTCTTATTTTAACATCATATCTTGCCTTTGGCTCGGGATCTCCTGCACCATCAGTTACATATCTTTAATTATATTCATGCCCAATAAACTGTGCTCTGTTCTTGTATGAGGGATAACACACTCTGCAAGCAAAAATTGATTGGGCATGATCACCCATCAGGCTTTAGGAAGACTTATCTTGCACTGTGGTTGATTTGCTGTTGGATGTCTATGGGGCAGTGTACCCATACAGCTGGTCTTGCAAGGATTCCTAGCTTTGTCTGAGTCATTCCAGCTCCGTTTTGTCTTGCCTTACAGGTTCTCCCAAGGGTGTGAGGAGGGTCAAGCTCCTTTAGTTTTCTTCCACACACTGTGGAGAACTTCTTCTTCTCTAAAGGTATCCCCAGGCCCTCCTGTGGTTACCTTTGTCTCTTGTCCCTCTAGGATGGACACCTTTTTGAGGGGTCCCAAGGGATCGGTATGTTTGTAGTTCAGTGATGGACATGTTATTTCCTGGAGCTGTTAGAAATAGCACCTCTGCCTTTTGTTAGTGAGCTGTATGCCTCACTCCTATGCCCAGCTGGAATTGTTCAAATCACCTTTTCTAGGGTACAAAGTTTTCTAGTTTAAGCATGGTTCCCAGGTTCATTAAACATTGCATAGTCACTCTGTATTTTTTCTGGGGAAGAAATTAAAGTCTTCTGGCCATTGCTGGGCCATTTCTGAATGTCTTTTCTGCTGTTTTGGCTAAAAATTTAAGTTAAATTTTGGTGTTCTCCCTCATCATTTTCCTGTTTCATTTCTCATCATTCTAATAGTCCTGTTATGAAGAAAAGAAACAGAAACATGGATGTTTAACACTTAACAATGTCTTATTGTCCCATTGCTTTTGGAAAAGGGAATGGAAGAGGAAAAACCTCCCATGTGGCTATAAACAAACCAGAAGGAAGTGAGTTCACTGTCCACAGGAAAGCACAGCTCTAATGCAAAGGAGGTTTTGATTTCATTTGAGGGGAAATGCAGCACTGCTCTGGTGGTGCTGAGCAGTTCTATTCAGCTGCAATGCTGAAATGTCAGGATGCCCCAGATATACCCTGTGTCCCTTGGGAGCATTCATGAGGAAGATGGTGATGAAAATGGCTCATAGCCTACCAGCGTGAGGTCAATGGCAAATTCATATTGAGTTCATTGCTGTGTACTTGGGCTTGATAAGGAGAAAGAAATGCTATATCTTGCCTTTTCAGAGGTGTCATTTTTAGTGTCCACTTGAGTCTGACCTCTTCTAGTCTATAGCAGCCCCTCTCCAGTTGTTGCTTTCTGACTCTTTAGAGTCCCCTACCTTGCCATGTTGTGGGTATTCCTTTACCTTGTCCTCAATTCCTGTCTTGCCTCTGGGCATCCTAATGACATAGAAATGCGGCTGGGTCAAGGGTTAGGAATCTCCAAGCCACTGGATATCAGGGTTGTCATCACTAAATATAGTGAAATTGTGGAAGTTAGAACTTCTGAGGTGGTTAAAAGGATGAATAGTGTAAAACATTTCCCTATGCTTTATGAAAAGATCAGAAAAAATGAGAGAAAAATTAACAAACCAAGCCAACAAAAGCTGCTTTGAGAGTCCGAGGTGGAACCTAAGCATCATTGGAGATCTGGGAATGAAATGGTTAAGTAGCCTCCTCACCCCAGTTTAAAAACTTAGTGATCTCTCTGAGAATAGCAAATAAACAGCAAACAGCTACATAAAGTACATTGTTATGGTCATTACTGCCTAACACAGCAAATGAATCATATCCTCAGTTTAGAGCCTCAAGTGTGTAACAGAAGTGGGTATAACACCATCACAGCATGGGCTTTCTTGGAGGTATCTGCAACAGTTGTCTCAGACTGACTAGAGATAAGGGTTGTAATGATTATTTAATGCCTCAAGTTTGGTAAAGCACAAATATAATTGAGCATCCTAACTTTATTCCCTTCCTCCAGAAGATGGCAAAATTTAGCTGGGCTTAATGCAGACAGATGGACTAAAATGAATGTTTCAGTACTGCTTGTGCTATACTCCAATTTCAGGTCACCACGGTTTTAATGCTCCAGATGGAAAGGTTGATCCCAAACCCACTGACAGAAGCTTGCTTGGAGACATCAGCCACCTCACCTCTGGCTTGACAGTGCTGCAACCACTAATATAACATATATTTTGGCTAGGACAGAGTGGAGAACTTGCATCTACACAGGAACCTTGGCTAAAAAAGAGAAAGAATATATAACCAATATATAGAAAGAACCATCATTTATATATATATATATATATATAAATATAGATACAGAAAGAATTGTCAACAAGGATTTTTTTTTCCCAGCTCAGCAAGGAACTCTAGAAAAAGGGAAGAAATACAAGTAATAAAATCCAAAGAGACACATAATGAGCTTGTCTTTGTTGTACAGCTAGTTTAGTTCCTACATTTAACTGCTTTGGAAGTTTATAGTTTTAACATCAGGAAAATGTGAGAGTACATGAGTAAAGAGGTAGGCTGAAGTTAAGGGGCTTCCTGCCAGCAGAGAAGGAGAACTGAGGACTGCTTGTTTAAAGGATGCTCCTGAGGTGGTTCAGCTTAACCTGGTGCTTATCCCACAGTGAAATCCTAATTGGATTCCAAACGAATTTGCCTTCATGATTTCTTTTCAGCCTAGGGGTTTTAACAGCTGCTGTAGCTGAGAGGATTTGTGCCCGTGCTCTTGGAATAGAGCAGTTGGCTGATATGGAGGACACTTGCGAAAGCCAACCCATCAGCAAGCTGTGCTAACAACATAAGAGCCCATGACAGCTATTCTCCTCCTTAAATGTCCTCTAAGAGGGGGTTGGCTTATGTCCCTGAGCTCCAACTGTCTTCTTAGACACCTTGCAGCAGGGCAGAACCAGAGGTGCTGCATGAGCTCCCACCTGAGCTAGCTGTATGTTGAGTTTTGGGTTTGGACAAGATGTTGCCATCTGAACGTGCATTTTCTCCTTTTGACAATGTTCAACATGTCAGTGACATTGCTTAGCACCCACAGCGGGTTAGTGATTGTATCCTCCGTTATGAGAAAATGTTCATGTCACAGCTGACTTCTTCTTCGAGGTTGTGTCCTTATTATTCAAGTCGACTGGGAAATTTTAGAGTGGTTCCCTGTCCCTCCACTCCCTGAGAAATGCCAATTTATCAGAACAAAACTTTTGTTGTTTTTTTTCATTAGTTTTGAAGGTTCTTTGTGTGTCAAAATATTCCATTTCCCATCCCAAAGCAGGAAAACATCTTGTTATCTCAAAATGTTCATCCTAGTTGTGTTTTCTGGGCAATACAAATGTGCAGAAGGACTCCTGCCAACTGCCTGATTTTAGCAGAATGAGAGTTAATATCAGCCATGGGGAATGACCGTGCACCGCTTCCATTTGAATGACTCAGCAACATTATTGTCAAGACCCAACTGGGATCAGGTTATCAGAGTCCTGCTGCCGAGTTTGAATCCCATCGGCTGCGTCATCAATGGCTTCCCTAGCTGTGCGGCAGAGGAAGCAGTGAGACAATAGCTACAGCGGTAGGAAGCTTTCTAGCCTCACCCCTGCTTCCTCCAGGCAGCAGGGGTATTACCTGCTAGTCCACTCCTCTGCTGGGTTCACCTTCCTGTAATCACTCCTCTCCAGCAGCTCTGGTTTGGATAGAGGGAGTCACGTTCATCATCCTACAGAGACAAGGTTGTTCTCGAGGTATGTATTTGCCAATGTACTGCTGCAAGCTCTGAAGATGCTGCTGCAGCATTAACAGCTCTCCTGCCTCCAGATGAAAGGATACTATTCAGATTTATTAAATCAACAGATGTTAAAGCAACGTCTGCCTTCTCTGTTACATTGCACATCAACAGGAACGTGGTAAAGTGCTTTTTTGTACTGTTTAGAATCTGACATTTCAGCGCATCTTGTAAGTGTGCATTAGGAGAGTGGAATGTTGCTATATTTATACTTGCAGATTTGGAATGAGAACAAAATCTGGAGAGATGCAATGTGCACATGGAATATTTTCCAGAGGAGCTGGGGCAATCCACCACAGTACAGCTTGAGCTGTCTTGAAACTTCAGGCTGCAAATGCAGGGAGGCAGAGCACACAGTGATTCTGAAATGGAACTGAAAACTGTTGAAACCTGTAGCTACTTCTCCAAACCCTGCTAAATACAAATGCCACTGTAAAATACGGAATTCAGGGTTTGATTTTTGCAGTTATGCTCAAAATACGTTGTTCCTTTATCTTGTCTCTAAGTGTCAAACTTAAACAGGGGAGACTGAGATTAGACCTTAGGAAGTTTTTCACTGTGAGGGTGCTGAGGCGCTGGCACATGTTGCCTGAAGAAGCTGTGGCTGCCCCATCCCTGGCAGTGTTCAAGGCCAGATTGGATGGGGCTTGGAGCAACCTGCTCTAGTGCAAGGTGTCCCTGCCTGTGGCAGGGGTTGGAACTGGTTGAGCTATAAGGTCCCTTCCAACACAAACCATTCTATGAGCCTACAATATCAGTAATGGCCCTCTGTTTACTTCAGAAGGAAGCCATTGCAAGTGCTATTTGTCTTTATTTCTTTATTGCTGAGACCTGTCAGGACTGTGATGCTACACTGGCTGCAGCCGTGGTACTGTGCATGAACACAATTTGTCCCCATGCTTCTGTCAAACGTTTTCTGCTAGATCCCTTCTTGCCGGTTCGTGAGGTCTCTGGAGTCACCCCAAACCTGTAGTCAGCAAAGCTACTTTCTTGTGTTAGGGCACTAATAGGCACTAATTAGCCGGACCAGCCTCACCTTGAGCCTCAACCCCACCCCTACCTAGGAGCCTTTTGTCTCCCTCTGAAGGGTTCAGTCTTTAAGTTATGTGATAGGAGTGCTGGTTTCCAGTCATGGTTCAGACATGTGTCTGGCTAAGAACGCAGTTGATGTGGACCCCAATGTGCAGAATGATGTCGCAGCCTGGCCTCAGTCTTATTTTACCACTAAGGACCTGCTCTGGGGACCTGAAGAGGACAAGCATGTTGCTGGAATGGTGAGGAACCAGCAGCTTTGGCTGCATTACAACATGGAAGACAGGCCTTGAGAGATGGGTCTGATGCTTAATTTTGCTTTCTTGTGCAGAGTGCTGTCCTGAGACAAAGAAAATGTATAAGGTACAGAAATGCCTTCCTAGATTTGTGCAGAAAGTGTAGGTGTATCCTAGAATATGAAAATGAATTGCAGAGACAAAAAGGTTGAATTCCTGTTTGTCTTCTGTTTTCTAGTACTTTTTCTCAGTTACCTTCTTTGAATGTTTCTTTACCTTTCTAGATTTTCTCCTCTGTTCCTGCCTGGGTTCTGCCTTGTCTTTTTCAAGAGCAACATTATCTTTCAGGTCTCCTTTGTTGCTTTTTCAATCACGCGGGCTTTGCTGGTCATGTTCTTTGTTTCCAGCTGAGGCTGCCTTTACAGTGAGTTTGCTTCCAAGGAGGTGCAAGGGCTTGCTTTCTATCCTTTCCCTTTTGATGGCAGAAGCTCAACTGAGCATTTTAGATAAGCCTACAGGTCCCAGGGGGTTTCCATTGCAGTTAAGCCACTTCTCAGGCTACCTTGCCCCATGGATAAGCTACAGGAAGATGTGTCCCTTCCCTCCTACAGTTCGCAGTGCTGCAGTGGGACTGCATCCAGCCTCAAGTGTTAGCTTAAAGGTGGTTGAAAGATTAAACCAGGAAAGGCTACTGCTAGAGGTTAACAGTAGATAAAGAGAGAAAGGCTTTGGATGCTGCTGGAGCCTGGATATTGTAAGAACATTTAATATGTCTCCCCATTTCTTTATGGAATGGGTGGGTAGGGGCAACTTGTTTTCCGGTAACAGAAACTTGGGGTTTACCCCAGGCATAAGGGATTCCTCTCTTGGTAGACCTAGATATCTAGCACTGCGCACTGTTTTGCAGCTTGAATCTTAAGAAAAGAGCCAGTTAATCAGAGTTAACCTTGGGCCATTACTGAGTGCTCACCAGAGAGTGTGGCCCAGCTGTTGTGTCCTGCCATGTTTCTGCCTTTGGACAGTTTGGGCACTACAAATGTTGACTTGAAGGAACATAAGAGGGGGCTGTGACTGAGGGACCTTGTGAAGGAACAAAACTACCTGTCTGCACTCTGCTGTAGGTATGTGGGAGCTGCTGTCCCAGGCTGCGGAGCTGTTGGACACAGGGCAGTGCCTGATTCCTCTCAGACATTGCTTTACCATGTCCGAGTTCCTGTTTGTAAAGGAGACTCTTCCTGGGTTATCTCTGTGCTAATGAATATTTCACAGGCTCACACAGAATCGTTAGTGTTGGAGGGGACCTCTGGAGATCAGTCCAGCCCCCTGCCAAGGCAGGAGTACCCAGAGCAGGTTACACAGGAGCACATCCAGGCAGGTTTTGAATGCCTCCACACGACCCTCCTGGGCAGCCTGTTCCCATGCTCTGCCACCCTCAACGTAAAGAAGCCCTTCCTCACATTGAGGTGAAATTTGTTGTGTTCCAGTTTACGGCCATTGCTCCTCATCCTGTCTCTGGGCACCACTGGAAAGAATCTGGCACCATCCTGGCACCTGCCTTTGAGATATTTATGTGCACTGGTGAGATTCTTCTCTCAGGTTTTTGTTTCTATTTGCCTTAGGGTCTCTGAAAAATCATTGTGCTTCCAGACTGCACGCTTTCTGGGATGCCCCACAGTTGTTTTGCTGTTTAGGCTGGTTAGGAGTATTGTTTCACGCAATGATTCTGTGTCAAGATTTGTGTGTGTTGGCTGAAAAGCTCTGTATACTCAGTTATCCAAACTGTCCTCTGTTCTGCTTTGAAACAGTGACTCTTGGCATCAGAGGACCTTCGCGAGATTTCATACAATCATAGAATTGACCAGGTTGGAAAAGACTCTTAAGATCATCAAGTCCAACCATTCCTGCAGTTCCCACCACTAAACCATGTCATTGAGCAACTCGTCTACACGGTTTGTGAACACTTCCAGGAGTGATGATTCCATCACGTCCCTGGCCTGTTCCAATGCCTGACCACCCTGAAACCACAGCCCGCTCGTACCGCCTGAGATCCACAGGAGATGTCCTGCCACCAGCACATCGGCCCCGAGCACCGCTCCTGCGGGCGCGCCGCACTGCCGCTCCTGTCCGCCAGGTGGCGCCGTAGGGCGCACCTCGAGGGCCTCCTCCGGCTCCCGCTCCGAGGTTTGGGTCTCCCCGTGTATGGGTTATAAACTCCTTAAGGACCTTGCTCCCTCCTGCCTCCTCGTAGCAATAACGCACCAGGCTCTCCCGCTCTGCACCCCCCTTTCCTTTAATCCGATTTCTCAAGGCCCGTTATGCATTGCCTGCAAGGCACGTGTCAGCTCTGCAGCGGCTGTGTTAGTCAAACACACAGCAGATGTCAGTGCGTTACAAACCTTGGTGTGTGAATAGCAAAAGAAGCTGCAAATGAGAAAGTTAAACAGGAGAGCAGAAGCATGGGGAGCTGCAAAGCTCTGAGGCTGTATTTGTGAAGTGTTTGCTGTAGAGGACCCCTGACTCTGCTTGGGGCTGCCAGACAACAAAAACACTCTGAGTCTTAATGTTTTATGAGGTCCGAGGGCATAGGAGAATCCCAGGAGCAAGCAAGTATTGAGCTGTTGCTCACACGTTGTGGGTATACACTAGTCCAAGGAGCAGGTGAGGTCCTGAGGGCATTGCTGCCAATTTCAATGGAGCTGAGGTGTCAGTAACCTCTTTTGTTGGAGGAAAATCGGGTGTTAAGGTACAGCACTCATGAATTGCTGCCTCCTGGGTATGTCGTGCTGCCTTTGCCCATTGCTGAGGTCCTCAGGCTGCCTGGCATGCTTTCCAAGGGCATTTAAAATGGTCATTTACAAATCCCTGATTGAATGCTTACTGCCCTTGCCCTGAGTCTGATCCTTTTGGAGTACGAAGGAATCTTAGCTCAATTTAAGTCTCATGGGAGTGAGTTACATAGGTTAATTGTGTGCTGTATGGAAAGGGATTGTACGATTTAAAATGCTGCCTTTCAAGTTGTATTAAAATTGTCTTGTATCATGAAAAAGGGGCAACCAGTCAGAGCTGTCAGTGGGGACTAATACTATATCTGCTAGTGACAAAACATGTTAAGCATGAACAAGACTTGGGTTACTATCCACTCGCTTTAATGCCCATACCCTCTCTAGAGTCACCTTAAGTTTCTGTGTGAAGAAGTATTTCTCTTCCTCAGGTTGAGTTTCCACACTTTCCATTTTCTTGCATATCCTTGTGTTCAAGCATGAAACCAGGAAAAAGCCAACCTCCTATACCGACCTTATTCATTCCAGGGCATGCTTCTATCAAGTCTCCTCTTGCCAGCTTCTTCTCTGTCCTGAAAAGCCCTGGTCTTTCAACCTTTATTTTAGTTTTCCCAGCCCTGTATCATTAGCATCTCTGTGAAGGTGAGGCAGGCAGTGAGGGCTGGTGTTCTAAGGTGAAGCAGGCAGGGCTGTAGGCTCCCTTCCTTCCTAGTACCACTCTGCACTGTCCGTGTTTGTTTCCCATAAGCTGTAAAAGTAGCTGTACAATTTCACATAATTACAGCTGTACAGTGCTCACATACCTCAGGCTCATACAAAGAGGTTTAATGTTTCCACTATCCGATATCTCCAGCATTCAGACACCTTATTGCCATCTGTGACCACAGTTATGCTTTCCCACGGAGGTTTTCCAAAGCTGTTTGCAGTAATACCCAGGTAGATGTTGCGTTAGCACCATTAACTGTGAGCAGTGATGTCTGAAACCAACCATGCCTTATTACTTTAGTAAAGTACAATTATCTGTTAAAACACCCAGACTGGCCTGACCTTTATTTTATCCCCTGTAATTGAAATTTGGCTTGAAGTGTTTTTAACTACAGCCAGTAAATAGAGACAAACCCCAGTTTCTCAGTGCTAACTCATTCACCCATTGTCCAACAATGTCTGCAATGATTTATTTGATGACTGCTGCTTGGCCACATACAAGATGGTCTGGGCAGTGGAAATGATAATCATTAAGACAAATAGGAGCGCTGATGAAAAGCAGGTTCAGCTACTGCTGAATGATTTGGGGAGTGTCTGAGGTGACTGTATATTGGAGATTGAAAGGGATGTTTCTTGAAGGAATAGGAGAGGACAGCAAAATATGTGTGTCTTTAAACTAGCTGGCATGCAGATTTTGTTAGCCTTATTTAAGGCTATCCCAATAGGCCAGCTCTCAGATGTCATGGAATTTTGCTTGTGTAATGACTGGGTTTTCTTCCCTTCTGGATTTTGTCCAGAGAAAGTAGGGAGCAGCTATCAGTGAGCTTCCAGTATTGCTCCAAGTAGAGGGTATGGCAAATACACATGAAAATAAGATAGCATTGTCTCACAAATTCATTATAAGAAATGGCAAAATCTGGTCTTTAGGTATCACCACCATTTTTCCACTCTACACAGAGTATTGGTCATGTGCCAATAGAAAAAGCTGCCAATTAAAACCTTTAAAGAAAGGAAACCCTGTGTGAAGCCTGGCACTAAAAGTTTTCCTTCCCCTGAAATGTGTGCTGAACATCCATAAAGAAGACTTAGAAGTGGCTGCTGAGGTTAGCATTTTGTAATCATAGGTATGGATTTGCTAATGCTTTCACACTTCGTTTTTTAATAGATGAGCATCGTAACTAATGCGACTCAGTTAAAACGGTAAACACTGAAAAAGAGATAATATAATGCAGTTGGATAAACCTATTAAAAGGGAATAGTATATAACAGCATGAATTCTTTGTTGGTTTAAAATTCCTTTGCTGTTCTGCCACTTTCTTTGTGTCTTTATGCTGCTGTTTTTTCTTGTAACTGAAAACATCAGATGACCATTGGCAATGACTGTGCAGCAGTGCTGCCTCCCAGGATGTGTAGCTGCAGCCTCTAAGCCCGGTGGCAGTCTGCGTCCACGTGGCTGATTGTTTTGCGGACATAATGGTGGTGTATTTATGTATTCCTAAACTTGTTTTTCAGGATCTGAGCCTGCCTGCGTATCATGAAACTCACAGCTTAACAACAGAAATAAAGCACTTGTCAGGCTGCAGAGATGCGTCAGTGCAAAATGGAATTTGCAAGACTAAAGTTTACATGAGGCAACAACAAAATCCACTGTGCCATTCTGCTGGGCAACAAAGGTGATTTGTTATGCAATATAATGAGGACTTGTGTGTGATAAAAGGCAGTGGCACTCAGTTACAGGGCGTTGACATCAACAAGCACATGCAGCAGGCAGATCTAAGAGAATTGCTATACATAGCAGGGAATTCAAAAGCTTTGTTGTTATTACAGCGTGGTTTTTCCAACTTAAAAGCCACAGAGTAAACAAACACTGCAAGTCCAGTCCTGCAGTCCTTTATGGTCTGGGTAGGACCTTCATCCTTTCCTTTTGGCTTGGTCTGTGTGTTAGACTTGACTGTCAGCATAAGGGACACAAGGTCAGGGCTCACAGTGTCATGCACTTCATGTGGCTCTGACACATTTGGCACATATCCTGCCAGCCCACAGAATGACAAGGGAAGAGCAAGTGTTGGTGGAGAAGATGCACTCATGGTGCTGTTTACTGCTGCTCAGAAGCCATGATGCCTAATCCCACACTGGGGTTAGTTCCACTGCTGTTGTTAGCACATACACTCCTAAAAGCCAGTTATCCTTCCTGTAGGGAGGCAATGGTCATTCACCAGTTTTAAAGATAAGCTCTCAACAAGTAGGCTGTGCACAGAGCTGGGAATAGAGCTGTGGCTATAAGCAGTGAGATTCATCTGCTTTGCAACATTGATTTTCAAAACAAACCTACCTGCTGCTGTGATTGTGCCTCCTGTTTGTGATGACTTTGGCTGCTCTACCTCCAGAGCTGGGGCTAGACCCAAAGATCCTGTTTGCTGACATTCCAGCGCTGTCTCACAAATGCTTGTGTAACTCACTGTTGGGTTTGTGTTCTCTGAGCCCACATGGAATGTTTCACTTGTTGTTCTGCTGGAAGCGAGAGTCTGGGAGCAATCTCTTCCTGATTGCTGCAAGGGAGAATCTGGGATCAAGCTTCACTGATAAAAGCATGCAGGAGAAATAAGGAATCAAGACTGTGGTCCGTGGTATGCAGAATAGAGGACTAAGCTGCAGTTACATTGGTAACATTTGTTCTGGCACTCTGTGAGGTTGGTTCTGTTCTTTCAGCCTGGATGTAGCATTGTACCTCATGCATGATAGTCTGGAATAGTCATAATCAAGCAAACTGTTGTATTCCATGACTGCTGTGTTAATCTGGAATTAATGCCTGCTTTTTGCCTCAAACCATGGGCAAGCCTAGTTGGCCAGATCACATTAGGGGAAGCTGGTCCTATGGATAAGCCAAAGGCCCCCATTTCCCTGTGTACTGTGCCATAAGCATCACTAAGTGGCAGGATGTTGGAGCTGTTCTGACTGTGCCAGTGACTCAGCAAGGGTCTGATCTGTTACTCAAGCAAGAGCCCAACTAAGGACACTTACAAAGGGTAAACCATTGAATTAGCCACAACCTTAATCAAGCTACTTTACCTCATGGTGACTTACATGGAAATGTCATCACTACGGACTTACTCTATGGTGCTTGAGGGTTTAACCAAACAGATTGAAGCAGCTAAAGAAAAGTTATAAAGCACAAGTTGCTTTAGTGATTTGGTGCAATGTTGGGCATAACACTAGGGCCAAGGTATTCAACTAATATGTGGTTGAGAAAAACTTTGCTTTTGGTGCCAAACAGGCATCAAAAACCAACCAAACAGGCACTCCAGAGGTGCTTCCCCCCATGATAAGGCAGATGGGGTTGTTTGGCTTTGTTTTTCTTGTGTATTCTTTTCCCCCTCACTGTCTCTTGAACAGTGGGGCTTTAGTTCTGATGGAGATACCTTAGGAGCCACCATGACAGAAGTATTTTATGATGATACTGGGAATTTTTGCATTTAAGAAGCACAATTGCCAACCGAAACAATGAAGTTACAACTAACCAAATTAATATTGCATCATAAGAAGCAATAACGTTCCATACTGTGAGGATAAGAAGCAAACAAACCAACCCTGCCTTTCATGCAGAAGATTCTATCTGCCATTTGCATAGATATTGTATATGTAATTAAAGCCATCCTTAACATGTAATGCTGTTATTACAGCCCTTGTGATTCTGTAGCAGTTGGTAGACCTTATAATGAAGGAGTATAAAAATATCCCAGGGACTCTAGAAAGCATTACAATGACTTTGCATGCAGTGTCTGTCTTAAAGTAAACCTCACAAGCATCCTTGCTTCTTCACAGGGAAACATCTAGCTGGCATCTGGCAGTACAAATGCCATTTTGCACCAGGAAAACGCTGCTGGTGGGACAGCCTGGATGCTGCATATGGAAGGCTCACAGGTGAGTATGATGGGTGGCTCACTCTGCAGTGTGAGTGCAGCATGTGCTCACATTCACAGCGCTGCCTGGCTGAGCCTTGGGTTGTGAGGAGCCACATGTGAGCAGCTGGAGTGACTGATGCTGGGGATTAAAGTAATTTCCTGGGGCTTCCTTAGCCAGTCTTTCCCTTTTGCAAGTGAGCACTCGCTTTTCAGCGCTGCCAGCACCCAGAAACACTTTTGGCAAGCTTGCCCATCCCTAAGATCTGCATGCTAGAATCTCTTTCTTCCTCACTTACTCCTTCATCTCCTGCCCCTGCAGCAGAGGATGCTCCACTACTTTCTCAGCCTGCTTGCCCTGTTCTGTGGAGTTCATAGAATCACAGGACTCTGTGGGGTTGGAAGGGACCTTAAAGCTCATCCAGTTCCAACCCCCTGACACAGGCAAGGACACCTTCCATTAGCCCAGGATCCTCCAAGCCCTGTCCAACCTGGCCTTGAACACTGCCAGGGATGGGGCAGCCACAGCTTCTCTGAGCTCCCTGTGCCACCGCCTCAGTACCCTCACAGGGGAGAACTTTTTCCTAATGTCTCATCTCAATCACCCCTCTGTTAGTTTAAAACCATTCTCGTTGTCCTAAGGGGGTTCCGTGTTCCTTTTTCAGCACTACTTGAGTCAAGCACAAGAGGAAAGAACAGGTCAGTAATGTTAAGCTGAATGTGCATGTTCTATATGTGTCACATATAAAACTGCCCAGAACTTGCACTCTTTGCACCAGCAGCTCACCAGAATATGTATGAGTACAACTGTGCAAAAACCGTGTTAAGAAGGATTTTCACATGTGAGCATTTAGACTGAGATTCGGTATGGTAGCAGATGGGTGTATGGAGATGTGTGCTTTAGGCCTTTTAAGGTACTGTATTAGTGTCAGGCTCATCTGGGTCAAGGTGGCATTTCCTCTTTGGCAGGAAGCTTGCTGCGTGATTGCTCCTTGTGTGGATGTTTTTATGCAAATGGTGTATCTCTAGTGCTGTAAATGAGTGTTGTGCCCCCACTGCACCTGGATAGGCCTTTTCCAAATTTAGGGAATGTGTCCCTGGCAGGATTTGATTTTAACCATTAAAAGAACTAGAAATTAGTGGATATTCCTTTAATCCACTTGCAATAGGCACTGCAGCATGTGAATGTCAGAGGCAAGATGAGTGGGCTGTCAAGGACTGGTGACCAACCAGCAACTTCAGCTGACCAGACTGGTAGTTTTTCTATTGTAATCTAACCTGAGGTCAAAGCAGGTGTCTTGGAGGTATTGACTAAGCACTAGGGCTCGATAAGTGCTGTGAGTAAGACGAAACTTCAAATTATGCACTTTGGAAGTCATAACAGGTCAAGTACCTAATGAAAAATTAAAGGGTGAAATTAGTGGGAGCAAGGAGAGTTCCCACCAGAGCAATAACCCAGACCCTGAAAGCAGCTGGCAGCCTCTGTGGGGGCAGTTAGCATGCTCTCTTCTCGCAGCTGCCTGCATCCTCTTCTGAGGCTGTGGTTTGCCTTAGTCTGTGTTTTGTTTGCTGTCAACAGAGGCTGATTTGAATGTAGCCTGAGTAAAACCAGTTAGAATCACAGGATCTGCATCAGAGAGTTTCAGCTCTGCTTTCAGAAGTGGTCATACCCACTGCTGACAGCAAATGGTTCTCTGGTAGTAGTCACTTATCTCACAGCTTGGTCTTACTTTCATACTCGTCAGCTACAGAACAAGAAACTCTCAGAAACCTGCTGCATTCCTAATGTGTGAAGATCTGTAACAGGAAGGTCTTTGGGAGTTTTGTGCCAGTTTTCCATTAAAGGATTGAAACTAATATAATCAAAAATAATTTTTCTGTAATGGCTGCATGAAAAAGAAATAGAAATGAGATGTAGCTGTAACCTAATAGTTCACGTAGGAATTAACTGGTAACTAATATGAAAAATCATTTGCATGAAATTAAAATGCCAAGTATTAGCAATATAATCTCTTTAATGGCTAAATTCAAGACTACAGTACCGCTTTTTCCTCCAAATGATGTTATAAGAATAGGTAAAAATATGTTTAATACAGCTAGTTGATAAGAATTGGGCAAGCGCAGACAAGCAGGAAACGTGGAACAGCACAAAGCCAATTGCTTCTGGACTTTACAGGTCCATCAGGATGTTCTCACTGCGTATCAGGACATATGTAAATAGCTCCTGCTCCCTTACCTGCTCAGATAGTGAGGCAAGATCTTTTTCCATAAGCCTTCTTCCAGGAAACTCGCCCTCCCCAATGTGTGTAATGAGAATACAAGGCAGCAGGGAGATAATGGCAAGAATATAATGATCCTGGGAAGTGGTGAGGGAGAGGCAAGGACTGTCAGGAGCTGAGGAATGCTAAACATGCTGATAGGTGACAACTAGGTGAGACGAAACTGTGGTCAGGGCTGTGTAAGTTAGGCCAGGCAGATAAGCTGTCTGCGGGCTGAAAAACCCAGCTATGGTAGTGGATGTTCAAAGATTTCTCCACAGCAAGAGCTGAGCAAGTCAGATTAGTTTCTGCAGTACCTTGGTGCTTAGTTTTGCCCTTTCAGGCAGTGCTTGGGTGCCACAGCTGTGCTGAGTGCATGGGGAAAAGCCTTTATTGGAGATCATTATCTCTGCAGGGACAGCTGAAGGAGGATGGAGGAATAGAAGTATTCTCCATGCTCTGCGGGATGAAATGGGAAGTTTGGATTTCAGAGCTGTCTTAGGGATACTCAGTAAAGAATTCAAGTCAGCAGTGCCTTTGGGATTTTTGAGGTGACATATTGGCTTCTTTGGCATAAGTGGTTGTACTGGGGTGTCAAAAGAAAGTAGAATCCTTTCTAAGCGTGGTTTAACCTACAGATGCCATAAAAGCTGCTGGCAAAAGTCCTGTTCAAAAGGCAGGCATGGAGAGTTATCTCATGGAAAACCTGTCAATTCTGTTGCAGATACAAACTCAAAAGCACCAGCAGTCTCTGAGGCTTAGTGGTAGAGAACACTTCATAAGGTCCCAGTTGAAACTGTTCCTCCTAGTTCTTTCTCAGTTACTTATAGGAGTTTTCATCATGTCTGCTATTGATTTATATAGGTGTTAGGAGAGGTGCCTGAATTCAAATTCTTAAAGGACTGCTTAAAGGATACAGGAGTATTGTTTTTTTTTGGTGCTGAAAGAAACCAATAGGATTTGTTTTCCTTTAAGAAGGCAGTTGTTAAGGAGAAGTGACAAGTACATTGGGAAAAGAAGGAAAAGGCATGTTTGCTCAAGGGGAAGGGAGCCAGCAGCCTGCAAGAAATGGCAAGGAAGCTACTGCTAGCTGGGGTTTGTTCTCTCTTGGAGGAGAGGGAGGGCTTTGCTAATCCAGAGAAATGGGGGAAGTGCTCTGGCACTGAGCATCCCCAGGAGAGTGGAAAAGGAAGCTCCAGGTGGAGACTGCTTTGGGTTCCTTTTTTCTGTGACGTTGGCTTTCCTGCCCTGCTCAGACCCCTGTTTGAGACCAGCACAGCTGTAGGAGAGGGTTTGGAGTTGTTATTGCTTATTGCAACCTATCGCCCCTACCAATCATTAAAGTGCCAGGGGCTTGTGACTGAATGGGCTCTAAGGTTCTTTCCAACCCAAACCATTATACGATTCCAGATAGCTGGGTGTCATTGAGCATAACTCGGTATTTCACTACCAAGTGCAATGTCACGGCTGTAAAAGCCCATGCTTGTAAACCCTGAGTGCTGGCCTGGGTGCAGGTAACTTCTTCTCCTGGGGCACCCGCAGGTCTGTGTTTGCAGGCCGCGTTCCCCCTTGGCCTGGGGCGTTAGAGGCAGGTAGCAGCGCTTCGGGAAAGTGCCTGGAAAACCATAAGGATCTGTCCCGGATCCCTTGTGGGGAGCCGGCATCCCCGCCGCTGATCAGTGCGGCGATAATCATTGGGTTTAAATGTGTCTTTGCTCCGGGGCCGCTCCAAGGAGCAGGAACAGAAGGAGGAGGAGGAGGAGGAAGAGGCGGTGGCCGGTCGGTGCCTGGGTGGGCCGGGCCGCGCTGTCTGTGCGAGCCCGCGGGGAGCGCGGTCCCCGCCAGCGCAGCGGGTAGGACAGAGGGGCTTGTTTCCTTCGGAGCTCGCTTTTGACCTTCCCCTGGTCCCTTCCTGGACAGGGAGCCCCGCGGAGGCTTTCCTCGCAGGCAGAGCGCCGCAGGGCGCTGGTTGCCGCCGTGGCAGAGCTGTACCTAGCCGGCTCCGGGTCCCGGCTCCGGCCTGGGGGGGCTCCTCCGTGATCCCCTCTCCTCTCGCTGGCGCCTGGGGTTTCTTGCTCTGCCAGAGCTCTTGTCTCACTGCAGTGGATGCTGGTTGAGTGACTTCTCAGCCCTTTTCGGTGATGACCCCCCCCTCCCCGGAGGCGCTTCATGCGTCTCTTCCTATTTTCGGAGGGGATGAGAAAGAAGAGTTGAGATTGAAAGAGATCAGATGCTGCTGGTACATCAGAAAGAAACCAGGGGAAAAAGAACCAAACCCGAGGAGATGGGGCTGCAGAGGCTTAATTTACTAGAAACCAACGGGAACAGGGCCTCCAGCCGGGAAACGTCCGAACTCCAGGAAAGGCTGGCGGCAGTGGAAGTGTGGCTGGCAGCGTGTCTGAGGCCAACACTCCCTCCTGCCAGCATGTGTCAAACCGTTTAGGGTGGTAATGGGAAGAATCCATCAATTAAACAACATTCCATCTTTCTGTGTTTCCTTCAGTGTTTTCCACATGTGCTGTCCTGAACAGTAACCTCAAGTCTTTTTTTAATGATGTGAAGCATTCATGTTGCCTGACTTCTGCAGTTTGTTTTCCTTAGCTGTGATTAATCACCGTTTTTCTGTTCCAATTAAGCTGCTCACTCAGCACTCAATCAGTGTCACATCATAGGAGCTGGTTTTAGAATTATCAGTTTGTCCTTTATCTTGGGTTCTTGATAGATCAGAGGTATTTTCTGTTTCAGGCTATTGTATTTTGTTGGCAGTTGTAACACGAGGGACTTTGCTTGAGTCAATGACCTGTTAAAGCATGAGCAGGCTGGGATGGGGGCACATAAAAGCAGAGCCTTGATTGCATATGTGCACTTGGGTTTACTTCTAGCAGACGTTACATCCTGTAAGGGAGCTCAGACAACTCCTGAGGCACTACGGGCTATCCATTGCTCTTGGATGAGAATCTATATTTAACGTTTGTATGTGATGTTCCAGTAATAGTTTTTGTATATTGAACACAGAGATCAGTGAGTTAATCTTTGACGTTGTCAGGGCAATGCACAATGTTCCCTGGTGAGCTCAGTCCCTTTTGGCAAGAAGAGAAGACAAGTACTGGGGCTGAGATGCTTGAGGAGGGGAAGAAATAAAGGAGGAACCTAACTGCTTGCATTTCCCAGGCATGAGAGCAGGCTGGGGCCTCCTGTGTCCTGGCCTCTTTTGCTCTGTGTTCAGCGGTGATACCCAGCAGCAGTGAGGAGTAGATCTGATCGCCAGATGCATGATTTTGCAGGAGATCTTGAAGCACATTACTTTTGCCAACACTTGTGGTGTATGTTTTGTAAGCTTTGGGTACTTTTGATTGACGGCTTTGACTCCACAGCAGACTGACTTTCCTGGCTCGGCTGTGTCACCATGTCCCTGTTGGGTAATCAATGGATGTGTCCAGGGTGAGTGATCCATGGCTCCAGTGAGACACCCCTTCAACCCGAAGTTTTTGTTGGAAAACAAAATAGTGGATCTTGTGTTTTTAGAAAGAAACCATGAGTCAGTGCCTGCCTTTAGTGCAAAGCTTTTTTCAGTGTTATTTTCCTTGGAGAAAGGCAGAATTTTCAGCAGCAAAACCTCATGAAGGGGGTGCTTTGAGCAGCCCCAGGCAGCAGTTATTGAAATCCAGTGTTCATAGAGGGATGAGAAATGAAGGCAGTTGGTCTTGTCTGTTTCTTGCCTTTACAGCATCCAGGAGTGAAACGCTGCCTGTTACATCATCCTGGTGTGGCACTTTTTTCCCTAAGAGTAGGTGTCCTGTATAAATCTTTACACTTGGCTCCAAAAGCCTGCATGGTGTATGTGGGAATACAAGCCCCTTTCATGCCTTGGTGGATTTTGTACTGTTTGTGCACTAGTTGCCTGGTTTCTTGGCTAACAGAGCAGTGAGTAGCCAGGTTTATTTTCCATGCTTTTTTGGCATCTATGAAAGTTTATTTAGGACCTGAGAGTTCTGCTGGGATGCTGTGTGCTGTACCAAGTGCAGGGAAAAATGTCATGAGCATGTTCTAAACTTAATGGCTGTGAATGCATATTCTGAATAGTGGATCTTATTCTCTGCCCTACGTAATACTTTCCTAACTTGGTGGTGAATTTTAGCATACCTTTTCTGGCTTATACTGCAGGAATCACATTTAAGTCTGTCAAACAGTGCAGCTGGGAGCTTTTCTTTGCCACGTCTAAGTATGGGCAGTGCTGAAAACAGGATCCTTGGTGAAAATGAACCTTGTCTTTCAAGCATTGTGGTTTTTCTAATGAGAGCAGTTTGCCACCTGCAGCTCTGTGGTGTGTGTGACTTAATTTTGGAGATATTGTAAATGTGAATAAACAACCTTCTGACCATTTCCATCTTCTGCTTTATTTCCCATTTCCTTCTCTTCCTCTTCATCCCCTCTCACAGTCCTGTGTCCTTGCAGACATTCCTTCTTGCTGGCTTGAGACATGTTACCAATTGACCATTGTTTCACAGCTACTTCACACAAGAGGAGGAAAGAGCTTGTGTGGTGAGGCAGGTAGCCCTCAGAGCTTAATGAGCAGCCCCTAAACAGCACAGTCAGCTAAGCTCTGAGGGCATCAGTACCCTTGCTCTAACCCTCTGACTCCTGAGCATTTGTGGTGGCTCAGCAGAGCTCAGTGACGGAACCCTGTGTGTATACATGGAGCCAGCTTCTCCATTTCATAAGTAGAATGGGCTTTAATAGAGAGTTGTGAACAGTGACATCAGAATTCCCCATTGACACTGTGATCCATGAACTCAGTTACTCACCATGGAAGTTTCTCAGTTAGGAGGAATTTGTGTTCAAGGCCTGCATACTGGGGATTATACTCTTCATTAATTGCAATCAGTCAAACAGCATTGGCACTGAAGCTTCTGTGGGAGGGTTGTTTGTGCACTATTAATTATTTTCAGTCTGATGGACATGATGTGAAGGATTATTAACATAACCAGTCTTGCAGGTGGTGATAAATTCAACAGGCATTACTGCTGCTTTTTGATGAGGTTCCTTTTCATTGTTATTAATCTTTCACATAGCTGCACTCTTCCAGCTGACACAAATTCCTTTTAGAGCTGATCTAAGCCTTGTAATTTGGCAGGAATTTAGGATGCTTTATTTAATTCAGCATACAATTTTCTCTCCCCTTACTTAATGTAGTGACCAAAATCAGGGCTTTCGTTTCGTCTCGTAGAAAGCAAAACATCATGACATTATCTCAACACTGCAAAGTTACCTTCCATTAAATTCTGTGCCTTCCCAGTCCATCTTAAGGGGAAGTCCATGTCTGTTAAATCACAGGATAATTTTTGTCTGCTCTTTCAGTTGAACAACTTCCCCCAGCAATATGGCCAGGAGGACAATAGTTTCCATAGAATCGTAGAAAGGCTGGGGTTGGAAAGGACCTTAAGATCATCTGGTTTCAACTCTCCTGCCATGGGCAGGGATGCCTCACACTAGACCATGTCATATTTTCAGTTGTTCCTATATATTTGCTTTCAGTGTTGAGTGTAGCAGCCTGAATCATAGAGGCCAGATTGAGAATGGACTTAATGCTGGTGAAGAGGATACATGCATTTTGGACCAGTTTGCACTTCTGATCTATCTACAGTCTCCTTGTTGTATTACTCACAGCTCTGACGTAGTATTGTCAGCATATGTATAAGCATTAAATTGCTTTTATGGCTTTTATGTAGGATGTTTTTTTTGGTGCATATATATTAGTTTCTTGCTGGACCTAGTATCCAGGTTGAAATGGGAAGCCAGCTACGTAATGTTACTCATGTTACTGCCTTCATTGCATGTATTCAGGTAATTTCCAAGCATACGTTTGCTGTGTGATACCATGCTGTATTGATTACTGAAGTGTCCTGTGGATTCAATGGCTTTTGAAAATGGAGCAATAAACCAGAAATTCGTGAGAAAATAACATAATAATATGAATACCTCTCTACTCTACTGACTGAAATCTGTGTGTGAGAAAGGTTAGCCTTTGAATAGCCTAAATAGAGAGCTACTTGTGTGTATCTGTAGGGTCGTGCCCCTTCATGTTATATTTATTAACAGTAAACATCTTTTAGCTCATTGAGCCGGTGTGGTGATGGTACATCTGTAGCTAAAGGAGATTAATCTGTTCTTAGTTCAGTTACTCACTTGTCTTGGCATATCGGATGGGTGAGGGACAATTCATATGTTTACAAGTACCCAAGGTGTTTTATGATGACAGCACTGCTCTGCTGATGAAAACATACCTTTCAGTATCCCACCCCAATAGCGCTTGTATCAGTGCTTTACTCTCCCCAGTCTAAACAAAGCTTTAGTGCTGCTGTTTGTATTAGTTTTCTCTGTAGACATTACTGGGTTTTAAGTTCCATTGCAGTCTGCCTTGTGTTGCTCTTTTGATACAGATGGTTTTGTGGAGCTTGAAAAAAGCTGTCATGAAAAATATTGTTTGTCCCAAGCTGAACTTAATCACAGCTTTAGTGCTCGGTGCAGAGTGCAGGGCATACCCCAGAAGCAGTGATGACATGCATTACCTCCACAGATCCCTAAGTCTTTTTTGATTGCAATTAGGTAGACAGAACCATTTAGCAATGTAAATAATTGCGTATATCTCTCTTTTCTACATGCCTTCGCACTTAAAGTGTTGCAGAGAAGTATTGACAAGGAATTCCTATTTCTTGGCTGGAGTTTTAACTCAAGTAACATTTGAATGGCAAAGATACTTCTATCCTGCCATTGGTATGTGATACAGGAGGTAACAGTGTGAGGTGTAGTTTAAAATGTCAATTATAGAGCACAAAGAGATAACTGAGAGATGCTAGTGTTGTCAGTGCACATTACAGGGCTCCTTCAGGTGTACAGGCGATGTCAGAAGTCAGCCAGGTGTTCTCTCAACTTTGTTTCCTAACATACAGACTCAGATGAATTACCTTTGCCCTATAACTAAGCTCTCAAAGCAAATAGGAGCTTCCTCAGGAGAGCTCAAACCTTAGTTAATACTGCAGGGATCTTTCTTGCGAATGACCTAAATGTCTTTTATAGTCCTCCTTTCAATTTTTAACCTGCTTACCGGTTTCCAGGCTTTTCAGCTGCACGTTTTACTTCCAGCATTTGTCCTCTGGTTTTGGTGAGTGAGATGAGAACATGGAAATCCCACTTCTCATGTTCCCCAGCTGCACAGCCAACATATCATGGTACCGCCTGTGTTGGCAGGGACTTCCTGTTTTAGAAGATTAATTAAAGTTGAGTTCCTCTAAAAGAAACGATTTTCCTTTCCTGTATGGCAAGAGAGATCGCAATCTTCTGAGGCTGTGAACTTGTTCATACCTACCGATGAAGCAGTTGGTACCATTTAGAGATACCCAAGTGGTTTCAATTCTGTTTGGTGATGTGGGCATAAATTGGAGTAGCTGCTGAGGCTTCCTTTATCTCTTTTAGAGGTTGTCCTTGCAGCCAGTTTTCTATCCAGCTAGAAATTTGCCTCTTGCTCTTACTGTCTCTTCTTTCCAAGTCAGAAGTTGCTATCTGTGTCCTATTACACCTCAGAAAACAACTGCCCTGCTTGACTTGTAACCTTTAGTTTGACAAGTGTGCAGAAGTGGTTTTGAACCACAGCCTGGTTTGCATGGCCCGGAGTATTCAGGTAGAAGCAGGTTGCACTCCTCTAATTCCTTCCCTTTTTTATCGCCCAGTTCAGTGTGCTGAGTGACTAGCATTTCTGCCTCACCCAGCAACCTTGTCCTGGTGTAGTTCCAAAAGTCAGAGGGTGAGGAAATCGCCTTTTTCTTCGTGAATTTTGCCTCCGACAATTTCTCTTAGTCATGTCGACGGTATTAAATTGGATATTTCTTACCTTGTTGTGATGTATATTTGAACGCAGCTTGCTTAGGAGATCTGGATTCTGCCTTTTTACTCATTTTGTTGGGAGATCTTTGGAAGGGTGATCTTGTTTGTTTTGAATATGGACCTTTGTATGCACATACACAGCTTGTCTTTGTTCCCTAGAGGTGTACTGTCAGAACTGCGGCACGGTTAATCTTGCTCTACCAATGTTTGAGGAAGCTGAAGGAGCTGGCAGTGACTGTGTTCTTCACCTTTCATAGTGGGGTGAGGTCGTAATGTATAAAGGTGGTGCCAAAACCTGATCCCAAACACAACCTGTCAGAGAGATGAGACACCTGTAAAGTGAAGCAGTGGGGACGTATCTTTTAATCAACATCTTTGTCACTGACATGAACGGCGGGATACCCTCAGCAATATGTCAATGACACCAAGCTGTGTGGTGCGGTTGGCACACTGGAGGGAAAGGATGGGATCCGGAGGGAGCTGGACAGGCTGGAGAAGTGGGACTGTGTGGACAAGTTCAACAAGGCCAAATGCAAGGTACTGCACATGTGTCGGGGCAATCCCAAGCAAAAACACAGGCTGGGCAGACACCGGTCTGAGGTCAGCCCTGAGGAGAAGGACTTGGGGGTGCTGGGTGATGGGAAGCTCACCATGAGGTGGCAGAGGGGGGGTTCAGATTAGACATTAGGCAGAAGTTCTTCCTGTGAGGGTGGTGAGACGCTGGCATAGTACCAAAAGCACATGGCACACATGGGATGTTCTTATTTTCTTCAGCTCTAAAACACGAGCCAGTGTAAGTCCCACTGTGGAATATTCTGTTACTAAGTTATTTTGCGGCTTGATGAGTTCAAATGTATCTTAAGAAGAGAACCTCATCCCTTGGGATTTCTGGCACAGTTATGTTTGTGCATACTTCCCAGAGCTAAAACATTAAAAATTATTCTGGGCCATTTAAGTTGCATCTGTTACTGGCTTTTGCCAGTGCAGTTTGATCTGTGCTTGAAACCAGCAACACAGAATAGGTAACACCATCGTTTTAAGCAGTCTAAGGTATTTATTTTTGTTATTGTTTTTTCCTCCCATTCTTTATTAATGGTTTGCTTGGGGAAGACACGATGTGAAGGTCATTCCACAGCTGGGAACTGCTGGATTTCCAGAGTACCAGAACTTGGTGTGTTACATCTCTGAGCCTGACGTGGTTACAAGTGAGCATGAAGTCAAGATGCAGTAGGATGGGAAGAGTGCTGAGGCAAGGGTGAAGAAGGGATAAGAGGAAGGAAAAGAAATGTAGGGGATGGTAGATCATCAAAAATGAATAGGGAATGTGGAGACAAGGGAAGGAGTTTGCGGGAAATTGAGACTTTTAACTTTCTAATTTGGGCACAAGCTATAAAAATGTATTCAAGTATCTCTGACATGACTTGCTTTGAAGGCAAGTGAGGCTTTCCATGAAAAAAGAATGTATGTTTTCTCTTTGTTCCTCTCTCTGACCTGTCATACTCAATCTTTTAAAAGGGCTCTGATTTAACAGCAGCTGTAAGAACATACTTGAGCTGGTCTCCTGATTCTACCCTAGCACCCAGAACCAGTACACCAATTGGTGGTTACTAAAAGCTGTAAGAAGCAACTTGGTCTCTACGTGCCATGGACTCATAACTCACTGTATGAGCAGCAGAATGAGATGTTGTCCTGTCACATATCTCCTCAAGCCCAGATCCAGCATTGTTAATTTGAGCTTGCTGTTGAGATTAAGAGAGAAAACAATTCTTAACAAACGCTTGGGAAATACTGTTTGAGAGCTGTAACATCTCTCCTCCTCCTCCTGCTCTGTGTCCAGGTGGAATTTTGGCCACAAACCAGACTCTAGTGTTTTTTTCCACTGTGTACTTCATTTATCTCACGCAGTTTTAAGGAGCTGCACTAAAAGCTGTCAGAGCACTTAAGAAGCTTTTCTTTTTTAATCTGATGTAACAAAAATCATTTGGTACCGATTTTAAACCTCAGACTGACAATAACTGGAAAAACAGCTTGTCAAATAACCGGCCTCTGCCAAGAACCTTTGGAAAGGCCCCCCTCAGCCAGCCAGTTTGGGGAAACAATGTGGAAAGAAATTGAGTTAAGCTAGTTCTTTAATAATTGTGTCTCCCTTAATATCATTATAGTGTAGATTGGACAGGAAAAACTGAAAGGAAAAAGGTGAATTTGAAACCTTGGAAAATCATAGTCAACTAGATGGAAAGGCTATAAACAGATGGGGTGGTTGGAAAAGGGCAAAATGTACAGAACCTGACGTGCTGAGCACAGGCTGGGTTGGAAAGAGTTGAACTCGGCAGGATTGCTCACGTGCGTAAAGTTACATGTGTGGGTATGTAGAATTGGTCACTACAGACACAGCGCAAAGCTAATTTTGACGCTGTTCATTAAAAAGGCAGATTGCTAATTAAGATACTCTGCATCTCAGTATCTGCCAAAGAACTTTAGATTTATTTCTATTGTTTATTATTGCATAACAAAAAGATTTTTAATTAATAGTCATTATCTATTTATTATTATTATTATTATTTTAGTATCTCTCAAAAACCTTCAGATCTAGATTAGACATTAGGGAAACACTGTATGAGGATGCTGAGCTGCTGACAGAGGTTTTCCAGAGAAGCTGTGGCTGCCCCATCCCTGGCAGTGTTCAAGGCCAGGTTGGATGGGGCTTGGAGCAACCTGCTCTA
>JASSUY010028440.1:0-51699 GCA_032466535.1 Forpus xanthops | reverse complement strand
TTATTATTGGTGGTAGCAGTAGTGATTTGTGTTATACCTTAGTTACCGAACTGTTCTTATCTCAACCTGTGGGAGTTGCACTCTTTCCATTCTCCTCCCTATCGCCCTGGGACTGGGGAAGAAGGTGGGAGGAGTGAGTGGGCGGGCAGAGTGATTTACAGCTTAAACCATGACAGGGCTTTTAGATGTTGCACTACTATATAGCATTATACTCAACTCTTTTGTGGAGTAACTGCTGTAACAACCTTGGGCTTAAGCCCTACGGATTTGGTCTTAGGTTTTTAACTTCTATCTTTTGTTTGTTAACCTTTACATTGTTTTGATAACCTTTGTGTAAAATTGCCAGGCATTTTCTGAAGTTGCACTGTAAGGTGTATAATGTAGTTTTTGTTCAGGATATTAAAATCAAGGTTCTGAGTTGCTTGATCTAAATATCTCTCTCTTGCGTCTCATCCAGGTCAACAGAAACAACCTCTGCAGAGCAGTGCATTCGTAAATGTGAAACAAGCCCTCACCATCATGTTTGGCACTAAGAGGTCAGTTTTCACCATTGTTGTTACACTTTTCATCTCCAAAAATAGTGTGGCTGTTGTGTCTTTAATCTGAAAATTTTACATTTTCTGAATGTATTATACAAAATACACCAGGTAGTTATACTGCTCTTTTTATTCTAGTGATTGGGTTTTCTTAGCTGTACAGCTCTGCCTGCTTTGACAGGCATGTGGCATACAGGCCATGTAGCACAAAGGCAAGCGATGTCCCCAAGGCATTATGGATCACAGCAGGAATGCTAAAGAAGGCACTGTACTAGTGATGTAGGGCATTGCTCCTGCTTTTGGGGTTTGGAAAGTAACACCAGGATAACAAAACACCAGTGTAAGAGGTTGTTTTTTTCCACTTCACTTTGCCTCCATCTCTTATTCTGCATGATTCAATGTTGTACCCCAAATGTCTCAAAAAAACCCGTACAAATCCAAAATCCAACATTTTTGAATCCATGCTGTCTACTTCCTGCATTTGTGAGTGCTCTTCTTAAGTATCAGATATCCTATATCTTTCAGCAGACAGCATGGTCATACTTCCATCACAATGCCTGCAGCTGCACAAGCTGTCGCAGTACCAGCTTGTCCAGGTACCAGCACCTGTGGGTTTCCTACAGGGGAGTGTGAGTTCTCCGTGGAACAAAGATACTATAGACCATTCCTCCCCTACGTGAACTCCCTGATTTTTGTGCTTGTTTGTAGGCTTTTAGGTTTCTAGTACAAGCTAGTCAAAGACTTCAACATTTGTGCCTCAGTCGCATGGCAGCCTAGTGAAACATCTGTCCTGTGAGTGGCAGAGCAGCTCTAATCTGGTACCTGGAGAAGCAGCTCCTCTGTTCTGAATTGCTGGGAAGAGAGGAGGCTAACTTGCCCTTAAGTAGCACATAGGAAGCAGCATGTTGCATCCCTGCAGGAATCAGGGGTGGCAAAAAAGAAAAAGCAGCTTGGTTTTCTGAGGCATTAGCTCCCACACTGGTTGCACAAGGCTTCAGTGTGAGCTGCAGCCTCACCTGACTCAGGTGCTACCAGGGGCTGCTGGTCCCTTGTGCTCCTGCAAGCACGAGCATTGCTGCCTCATGAGGCAACACATTCAATGGGGTATTTTGTGTCTGTGTGAAATGGTAGTGGCTTCTTAGGAAGAGAAAACTTCAGTCTTATTTTTAGGTAAATACAGAATCTGTTGTTTTGTCAATATGCTGAATTTAGGATAACTGTCGCTGAGGGTACAGTAATGGAATTGGAAACTTACCATTTGAGGATTTCTGCTTTTAATTGTTTGCCTCTGCAGAACATTAACTCAGGTTAACCAAAGATATTTTGCTAAGTGAAATAAACACATTACATAATATTACATTCAGGTGTGTTAGCTATTTTTGCCACTGTTTAGTGGCATATGAACTCCTTCTGTGCTAATTTAAACATTTTTTACTCCTATGATAGTCTTTTTATCTTTTCTTAGCATTATAAAGCAATAGCAAAATAAAGAATAGTGTTTGATTAGTAGCCTTGAAATGTCATTCTTTTATTTCTTTTTTCCTCCCAGATTGAATCTTGATTACTATGCAAATGAAAATTCCTTATAAAGAATATTACAGACAAGATGAAATTCTCTTTTGTGGCCACCAACAAGGGTTTATGACAAAAGGCACATCTGGGGAAATTAAATTCTCTGCTTCTCCTCTGTACTATGTTCTGCTATTTTGCACTTTGCACAGAATTTTGGACCACTTGCAATAAATAAAGGATTTCCTGTTTCTGAGAGGAGAAGAGGCTGAGTGATTTCCATACTAGCAGCCTCCTTTGTGTAAACTGGGAAATTACATCAAGTGTTCTTGAAATTGATACCATATTTTCGTTAGACAGCGACTGAGTACTGGTAGTTTGTTCTCCCCATTGCAGTGCACTTTGAATTTAACTTTCACAGAGTACTGTTAACTGTGAGCTAGAAAATCTTGAGATTTTACTGATAATTTTTAGAAGTTATAAACACCTACGAACAGACTGCCTAAAACTTGAGAGTTTTTGGAAAACTTGGGATTGTTACATTAATTCTCTGCAAGAAAAGAAATATTGTATTTACATGGAAATATCATGAGGAACAAAGCTATTTTTCTGTAAAATGGGATAATTTAATGCTTACTTTATTGTAAAATCCATTTTATTGCTAATTATAATCCCAACAAAACATTTTAACAAAGTTACAAAACTCTGACTCAAAAACTGAATCACTTCCTGTCACCAGATCTTTACAAGTTATCAGGTACATAGTGTCCTGGTTCCTTTCTTATTTATACCTTTCTCTTAATTTTGTGCACAGAGTTTATATTGGATAATCCCTGTTGAATGGACTGAATAATGAAGTCAATAAAAGTGACTGATCAGACCAAATTTGACAAAATTCACAAGTGGGTCAGATATTTCTTAGCTCTTCGTAAGAAGTTGTGTTAATGTGCACTGACATTGCTAACAAAGAGGTGAATTCCTATTGATTTCAATTTAATTTGAGAGCTAATCCCAGGCTTTCAGATATTGAACTGTTGTTGGCATTGAAATAGCAGAGGTCAGTATGTATACCAGTGAGTTTTTCATGTGTTGTATTGCTAGTGTGGTGCACTTATTTCAGTCTTGCAAGAGCAATTGCTTTGTCCTTTGTGAAAGGGAAAAGTACGTAAATGGCTTTAGAGAAACGATTTTTATTTAGTGGAAACCATCTTGATGTGTGGAAGTTGTTCAGCAAGGATAGGCATCCAGCAGATTTGCAGTAAGCTCTGACTGCCTACCATTGACATTGTTATGGTCAGCAGCACTCTAACATGTGGTTACATGTGATCTTCAGTTTGGAAACCTTAGCTTGTATAACACATTTACACTATGTCCACAGGCTGGAGAGTATTTCTCCTGGATGGCATGCTCAGTTTTCTTTTCCTGCTGTAACCTAGATCAGAGTGCTTCAAAAAATGGCCTAAGTGACAAAGGTAACCACCAGTGCTCAGCCATTTGGTCTTTCAGTAAGTTTAGCGAACTGGAGGAAGCAATTGCAAGAAGCAGAAGGTGAGAAGCATGAGGATATTTGCTGAAGTGTATATGTGATATGGCTCCATTTCTGGAGCTGCATCCAGTTGTCCCTTTTTTTGAGGAGCCTTGCATAAACATATGTTTCAGTTGGGCTTGGACCTGTGAAATGCACAGACTACCACTAGTATCTCTGGCTAATTAAAAGTTAGTTGCCATATCCAAGTCTGTCTGGGTTCTCCTGCCATGTGTGTTGTGTCCTTTCCACTGGTTTGAACCTCAAGAAGGTCCATAGAGCTAAGAGAGCAGCTAGAGCTTGTGAGATCTGTTGCCAGTGCTTAGGCTGTTGAGGGCTAGTGTTAGTAGGCTTAATTAAAACTATTTTGGAAGAAGGAAAGAAAAAGCAACAAAAAGAGGAAAGAACTCTGATTTCCAGGCACCCTGATTGCCCTGTTGTGTACTTAGGGTTATTTTTATTGTGATCTTTGTATAGGTTTGAGTTCAGCCTGATGCACTAATGGCTAATGCATCTGGTAGCTTCTGTAATATGCTGATGGCTGATTTGGTGCTTTGTGATGGGTAGCCAAGTGGTGAATGTCAGTGCTGACAGTCTTGGCCAGTGGTCCGAGAGTTTCGTAACACAGCCATTGTTTCTGGAGGCAGGCAGTTTTCTTTCCAAATCGTATTCCAGTCAGCCATCCTGGAAGGTTACAGTAAATTTTCTTATGCCAGGTCTGTCGGCAGTGATTTGAGTCTGTGATAAGTGGAAAAAACAGTGTCTACTTACATTGGCATCTTTACAGCCTTAGGTAGTAGCTGAGCTGGGCAAGTAATGTGACTGGTATAGAAGAAGGATGAAGAGATTTGGAAAGACTCATCAGTTTTCTGGTCAGTGACAGTTACTGACTTCTTATATTTGGTTTTGATTAGAAAGTTACAGAAATAACATTCATTATAAGCTCCAGATATGAACAGACTGTAGTATTTTCAAGATAATATGGACCTATTTTCTTCTTTCCTCTTGGCTGCAGAAAGGCTATGTTTACACATGGTCTGTAAATTTCATGGGTTTTATTGGCATTAGTCCTCGACTTTTGCTGTCTTTGTTCTGATACCTTTGCTAGCTTTTAAAGGGTGTCCACAAAACTGTCCATTGCTGAACACTGAGGGCATGTTCTTTTCTGTGGGATTTTTAAGTGTACAGCAATAATGATCTGGTTTGACCTCAGTTCTCATGGTGTTCACTATTGCCTTTCTTTTGCTTTTTAATTGGAAGTGACACTATTTGAATAAAGCCATAACCTGCTTTGTCTCTTCTGCTCTGTTGCTGCATAAACCTTCTTATTGTTGAACTTTGTTATGGTAGTGAACTGCAAAATAATACCTACCAACATGGACTCTTTTACTACCATTTCCTAAATAATTAACTTTCAATGTCTTGCACTGTTTTATTGCTTTGCATCCTGGAAGCAGAATAATGCAAAATGATAAAGGTGGCTGTATGACTTAGAACAGACATGGTCTAATATACAGATATATATAGGACAACAAAATGTGTAACATCCTATACTAACTGTCTCTCAGTTTTCAAGGGTCATTTCCTCTTTTACACACCTGGCCATTTTTTTCTAGCCTGTGTTTTGCTTAATGAGAGCTCAGATTTATTAATAGATCACATAGCCCTTCAGATAGGGCGACTCAAGCTTTCTGTAAATAGATGGTCTCTCTGTTGCAGAATTTGTTCTTCTGACATGGAGTGTGGCTCTCTTCTGATAACCTACAGCTTCTCTCAGCAGCATTTGTTCTAGGTGTGGGTAAGCAAGAAGGAGAGGAAGTGAACATGAGCGTGTTGATCCAGTTATAAATGATTGCTTGCTCACATCAGATAGCAGCAGGGAAGTTTTCTTCTTCACCTTAGATGTTCATTACCCCAGTGACAATGGATCCAGGATATAAAGGGTCAAGGTCTCTCTATTTCTTGACAACTTTATGTGTTTGTATCTCCAGAACTTAACTGTACACCAGAACTTCAGCTCCCCTGTAGACTGGCAACTTACCTTTGTCAGGTGCTTCCTTTATCAAGTTTTCTAAGTTTTCCTCTTTTAATTGGATTTAGTATTTGCCACACACACACTACTAGTGACCCTTTGTGCCCAGTTTCCTGTTTTCTGTCAGTATTTTCAGAGTATCTGTTGTGCATCTTCTTCCTCTTGCACTCGGTTTATCCACTTGGACTCAATTGACCTAAATTCTGTATGATCTCCTTGTGACCAGTTCCATGCAGAACTCTGTACTTTGTTCTCTGCAATTTGGTAACCGCCTTAAACTTACACTTTTTGAAGGCTTACCCTCTTTTAACTTACTTTCGTCTCACTTCTCTGAATATTACTCCTCATATTTTTTACTTATTTTGGTAATAATGAAACTAAACCCCCAAATAGCAGTGTCGAAGTAATGAAGTAGTAAGGATAACAGATACGTGTTTTGCCATGGATCTACAAAAATGTCATGAAGTGTTTACAGATGATGCGGTGGGTTCACCTCAGCCAACAACCAAACACCTGCACAGCTGCTCTCTCACTCCAGTGTCCCATGGGATGAGGAGAAAAGAGAAGGAAGGTAAGAACTTTCATGTATCAAGATAAGTCAGTAATAAGTGAAGTGAAAGTGCACAAGGGAAAATAAGGAGGGAGAGAAACAATAACATCATTGACAGGCAGACGTTTAGCTGCTTTCTGGAAAGCAAGGGCCTCAACATATGTAACAGTTCCTGTAGAAGGCAAATGCTCTAGCCATGAATGTCCCTTCTTCCTTCTCCCTTCCTTCAGCTTTTATTGCTGAGCACAGCATCATGTGGGTGTTGAATATCCCTTTGGTCACTTCTGGTCACCTCTTCCTGTTGTGTGTCCTTCCAGCTTCTTGCCCACTCCCCAGCCTACTCGAGTCAGGGGAGCAGAGTAGGAAACAGAGAAGGACTTGATGAAGCAGTATTAGCAATACTACTAAGCAGTAGCCAAAACAGCACTGTTTTAATCACAAATCCAAAACAGCACATACGGGCTGCTATGAAGAAAATTAACTCCATCTTAGCCAGGCCCACTGCAATATAAAAAGCTCAGTGTTCATATTCAGGGGCTTAAGTTCCATAAAATGGTTGCATATATAACAGAATATAGAAATATGTATTTTTAGTTTGCCAGTCCATCTAATAAATAATTTTCTTCCTATACATGCAAATAAATTCACAAAAAATTTAACCTATGGGGAAACAGCTTTTGAAAATTTCCTTAAAGCAGCTGCATCCTTAAGTATGAAATGTGAATTAATATTTGTATATAACCTGTGGTTTTAGAAATAAAAGTATAAAAGCAATTTAATTCTAGTTAAATTTATCTCAAGTGATTAATGCTTTCTCTGTTACATTTTTATAGAAGTCTGTTTTACAATGAGGCTCCAGTCCGCCTCATGTAGAGCTTTTCAGAGGCATTTACACAAACTAACAAGCCAACCTGGCAGGTATCTTTTTGTTAGAGAAAGTCATCTCCGTTTCTACACCAGCTTCATGCTGTAGCTCTAATACTCAGAATTATTTAACTCTCCTACTGTGTTTCTTTGTTACATCTTAGATTTTTTGTAAGACCATCTGATTATTGCCTGCAGAGTCTTTAATTATAGGATTACATTTGCACTTCAGTTCTAACCTCTAATATCATAAGTTCTTCAAAAGTGGCTGGCGCTTGAAATTACAAAGAGGACTTAACATCTCAGTGACTGGATTTTTTTGTGTGTGTGTTTTTCTTTGCATTGGAATGCTGATGTGTTTATTTACTTCTCCAGTTGATCTTAGTTAATTAATGTGTGAGCAAAATTGCCAACACCTTTTTTTGTTGTGTTTCCAGTTCCCTTATGCTTTAGAAGATTCAGGAGGCACAGAGTTTCTGAGCAAGACCCTTCAGTTGTGTTGTGTATGTGGCTGGGCTCTTCATTGTGCAGGGGTGTGTTCCCTGTTATGCCCTGCTCAAGCTCCTGCTTAAGGGCAAAACCCTGGCATTTCTGAAGTCAGTGAAATTCCTTTGCTCCTATTCTGTAAGTCAAAATTTCACCTGAATTTTATAACAGTACTTTTTACCAAGAGTATTCAGGGTGAGGAAAGTGCTGTTTGGCTTTGCTTTCAAGAAATGCATTTGGAAGAAAAATATGTCAGAGTATAAACTAAAGGTCAGTCTTGCTGAATGATGAAGTCAGTTGAAGGTACTCATGCCCCAGTTCAGTCATTTGTTCTTGCATAGGAAAGCATAAAATAATTCCAAGACAAGGATGAACTTTTCCTCAAGCTCAGATTTCATCCTGAGCTTGGGCCTCAGTACCTTGCAGATACCTTCAGTTGTTGGTATGTTTTCAGTTTTAACAGAACTGCTCCTGTTAGGTTGTGACTATAAAATAACTTTGTAAGATTTTTTTCATTTTTAGGAAATGTAGATTAGAGAATTATCAGTGCTGCCACACGTGACACCTAGTCTCAATTTAAAACCACTCTAGTTAATTTCAGCTTAAATGTGAAAAGCACATGTATGACAATCAGCACCTAGCAGAGCTAAGTGGCATCATCTAGATTCTGATGTATTTTTCACATGTAGGAATACCTATGCTGGTGATCTCTCTGGGGTTGCTTGCCAGATACTGTATCTTTGAAACCTTCCAAAGCAGAACTGGTTCCATGTAATGAGGGCTGCTGTTTTGTGCTACAGACTTTTTCAAATACTTCTGTCAATTACATGATTTCTCAGATGTCTCCCTTTCATCGGATGCTGTTTTGAATCCCTGCTCACAGTTATAATGCTATATTTTATCAAAAAGCTTTCCTCCCCGTGTCTTTATTTCCTACCAAAAATCCTAATATCCTGACCAAAACCAAACCTCATTCCACAATGTGATGTCTCTTCATACATCTTTTATGTGTTGTGCCCTGGGGTTTTCAGTGTGGCTAATAGTAGATACATGCACAAATCCTGTTGACTGCTAATGGGATTTGTTCATGCTGCTCCCTGACACCTTTTTAAACACTCAGCCTGATAATTTTATTACACTGTTATAGAAGACACTTAGTAAAGTGCGCTCTGGTTCTGCATCTGGCGACATTGAACCGGTTTGAGGGAAGTGAACCAACGAAATGGCTATGTCTGTGCTGTATTGCCACATATAGTGGTCGTGGGTTGTTGGCTCTGTATTTATGTGGTCATAAATTGCCTGTTTTACTGACACTCTGAAGTAAATGAAGGAAAGCATCAGCACTGCTGGCTTTCTGACAAGAAATCTGAGAGCAAGTTGGCATGCCTTATGTGTCTAGCTAATGCCACTTTGATGGAAAGTTTTAATTAAGTGCGTGCCTGTGCATGCAGAGAAGAAATCAAAGGCACTTGAGAAGAAGAAAGTGTATCTGCTCAAGACTCCTTGAGGAGTAATTTGGTGAGACCACTAAATGACTTTCAGTTAACTGCAAAATATTTTCTGAAATATTGTTGGAAAGTAGAAGAAAATCAGTCAAAGGGAAGACTATCAAATTAGGCTGTAGATAGAATCCATTTGTTCCATACTTATTGGAAGATGTCATGATAGTAGAAGTCAGAGGTGTAGGGATTGTGAAACAAATCTGATACCCAGGATTTCATTAAGCTCCCTAATTGTATCAAAAGAACACTGGAAGCTGGTTTGCCTACAGCCAGTATTTTTGTGTTGTTATTTCTGTAACAGTTTCTAAGCTTATAAACATTCAAAAAATCATTGTTAATATGAGTATAATATTCATAGCAAATCTTCTATAACTAGGTAGCCATAATAAAATTCTAGCTTTGAAACTGAATACATGGGAGCTTTATCTCTGTTTCCTCTTCTTAGAGTTACAGTAAGAAAATTCACTCAGTTTTCCTCAGACTGTCTAGAGGTATGGTTCTTTATGAAAAGAGCAGTTTTGAGGAGCCAGTATAATTCATTTACTACTAGATATGGTGCATAATTTATTTTGGCTAATGTTGGTGCATGATTCTTCATTCTGTCAGCATTATAGCAAAGCCAAAAGGGCCAACCCAGGACTGTAGAGGGCTTGTTATGTCTTACTGTATTCAGCTTAATACCTGTAATCTTTTAATGGCCTCACTACAGCATGATTTCCACCCTTGTATTCATCTTTCAATCAAGGGAGAAATTGGGCTTTATTATTCACTTTTTGCTATTCATTTTTTTTTCCAGAAAAAAAGGAGCTGAAGGTGCTTTTTCAATAGTCAATCCAAAATTGTGCAACAAAATCAATGAGGGGTTGGTTGTTTAGTCTTAGCTTTTGTCAATGTTTGATCTTCCATCTTTAATGTAACTCTAAGATACTTTTTGCATTTTAAGTAGCCTTAGTGAAAGAACAACACTAGAGAATTAAGCCTTACCATGGCAAACCCTTTTGTTCCTCTGTATGATGAATGATCAACATTTCAAATGCATATTCTCGTGTGAACCATACTGTCAGATGAAACCTTCCTTCATCCCCAAAGACTCAGTTATTTATTAATTTATTTTTCTTAACATGAACAAGGTTATTTTCTGAACATAGAATTCTAGGATGGATTTCCTAGTATCGTGGAGACATGATGGAATGGCTTCTGTGAGTGGAATGTTGGAATAGAAAGACAGAGCTCTTCAGGAAGGACAGGCAGGGGAGATGAGGAGGGGATGTTGTACTCTACATCAGTGACCAGCTGGAGTGAGCAGAGCTCTGCCTTGGGATGGATGAGAAGATGACTGAGAGCTTATGGGTCAGGATTAAAGGGAGGGCAGGGCCAGGTGACATCGCAGTGGGGGTGTTCTACAGGCCACCCGACCAGGAAGACGGGGTGGATGAGGCCCTCCATAGACAGATGGGAGCAGCCTCACATTTATAAGTCTGGGCCCTCATGGGGAGCTTCAACCACCCTGATATCTGTTGGAGAGTGAACACAGCGGGATGCAAGTAATCCAAGAAGTTCCTGGAATGCACTGATGTATTGAAGAGGGGGGGGAGTCCTGGTTACATAGGATGTGGAGTAGGCTGAGATACTCAGTGACTTGTGAAGTTGCTTGGATATATTCTGCTGTACCCAGTGCTGATTGCCACAAGGCTCAAACTTAAACGGTGGTAGTTACCAAGGGAGAATGTCATTAATCTGAAAGAGGATACATTTAGATTAGATACTAGGAAGAAATTCTTTGCTGTGGTAAGGCGCTGGCACAGGCTGCCCAGAGAAGCTGTGGCTGCACCATCCCTGGTAGTGTTCAAGGCCAGGTTGAATGGGGCTTTGAGCAACCTGATCTAGTGGAAGGTGTCACTGCCTGTGGCAGGGAGGTTAGAACTAGATGATCCTTAAGATCCTTTCCAAACCAAATCATTATATGATGCTATTCTAATGTCTTTCTCTATTCACATTTATGAAGATTTTTACAGCTAATGGTGAGTCTCATGGGAAAGGGAGAAACAAATGCAGCATATTCTGCATAAGAGCAAAAAAGCCATTTATGAGAATAGTTCCAAGAATGAAAGATACCATTGAAAGATTATGTACCTTTTGGCAAATCGCTTCATTTTGAATGACTTTTTGTGATCTGAGAGATGAGAAATAGTTTGGCAGTTATCTGAAACTAGTTGTAAACAGAATTATACTGTTTGTCTGTGCATTGTGGAGCAATGCCAGATGCCTCCACTGCTCAAGACAAAGACAGACAAAGAAAGGAATCATTATGGATAACATAGGGAAAGTCCAGAATGCAGAATAATTAAGTATCTCAGAGTTTTCCAATGATGTAATGAATGCTCTGGTCTTAAGACCTTTGCTGTGGTCTTAAAACCTCGAAGATCACCATTTCAGATTAAGTTAGAGCAGTAGTCCTGACCAGAGTGTAGGGAGACATAAGAACTGTTTCTCTTACTGTAATCACGACCCCACACACTAAGGCTGTGTGTAGCTCCTCAGGCAGTGCATAGGCAGGCTCTGGACTTTGGTGCAGCAGTATGTGAATACTAAAAAGTACAGGAAAATGAGGAAAAAAAACTTCTTAGTATGTCACATAGGAACAGGTTGCCGTGAGGTTGTATGGTCCCAATCCTGGGAGAGAATCACAAACCTGACAGGTTATGGCCCTGATCAGTCTGCGGCAGCTGAGCTGGTTCAGAGCAGGAAGATGGACTGGAGGATCCCCACCAGCCTCAGCAACTCTCTAGTCTGCTGCTGGCTATGAAACATGAAAAAATACCTCTATATTATGAAGCTTCCAAACCACAAATTGCTGGGAGCAGGGGAGCTTTGTCTTACTGTTTGTTCTGCTGCTTTCTGGTGTCTACATTGATTTCTCTTAGGGCTGATCTTGGCCCCTGTCCCAGAGGATGCTGAGCTAGGCTGACCATTGGTCTGATGAGAGTGAATGTTCCTGTGTGTTAAAAGGCTACTGAGCTGGACTGCAGATGAGGAGTAAGTCTGATTAGGGAGGAGAGGTTATTTAGGAGAGCAAGGTAGAGCAATGCAGCTGCACCTACAGTCCATGAAGGGAGAGTCCTGACACTGAGCTATGTTTTCCAATGGGCTTTGTAACTCTGGTTGGAGATGCTGGAAATCTGGAGAACACCAATGTCCCCAGTCTGATCCACCTGGGCTGCTGGTGAGCCTCAGCAGCTGAAGTGCAAAGCAGGCTGGTGCCCTGTGCTCACTGCTTCTCTATGGAAACTCAGTGCAGCTTCCTCTTAATTTTAACTGCATTAGTCCAGTTTTTGGGGACCTGACATTATCGAAAGAGCTGAACAAACTGACATTTGTGACATTTGACCACTGGGCAGCAGGGAAGCTTCAATTTGAGTTGTAGCACTTTAGTTTGAAATGTGATGCTTCTGAACTTAGGAATGGAGATGAAGCAAAGTAAATTAAGTTAGGAAAAATAAAACCTCCAATCTACAAAGACTGCTGAGTCCTTCATGTCTGTCTTTATAAATGTCAGTTTCTCTATAAATACATAATTTGATCTTTTAAAATAATTGGTGATGACTCAATAGCTCAGCTTTATTAGTGTATATTTTAAATATGCAGACTTCAGCATGTCAAACCTGTGCTGTTTGGGAAAAAAAAAAAAGGCTTTAATCATATTCAGACCTAGTCTTCCTTTCATCTGGTAGTTTACTTGCTTTGACAGGTGAATATAACTTTCTGAGATCTGTGTTTTGTTTTTGAACCCACTCGCCTATTTATATAACTTTCCTTATGTAGAATTTGTAACTTGTATTTTACCTTAACTGACAGCAGTCAGATAAAGAAGCATGTTTATAGACATTTGCAGATAATTTATCATATTCCAGTTGGTATTTATAATATTCCGTCCTGAAAATAAAATGTTTCTCATGTAAAAATGGAGATAAGCAAAACTGCACATGACAATGCAGAGGTATTTTTTATTATTGCTATTCAGTAAATACCACACTGCATTCTGCCTACAAGAAACCTGGAGAGGGAGTTTTTACAAGGGTATCTAGTGACAGTTCCAGGGGAAATGGCTTCAAACTGCCAAAGGATAGATTTAGATTGGGTATTAGGAAGAAAATTTTTACTGTAAGTGTAGTGAGGCGCTGGCACAGGGTGCCCAGAGAAGCTGTGGCTGCCCATCCCTGGTAGTGTTCAAGGCCAGGTTGGATGGGGCTTTGAGCAACCTGGTCTATTGGAAGGTGTCCCTGTTCGTGTCAGGGGGTTGGAATTGTCCCTTCCAACCAAAACAGTTGTATGATTCTGATACTGAGTAAAGGATATCAACACTTTTGTTGCTTGAATATCTTCTGTTGTGCTCAATGCTGCTTGCCTCAAGGCTATAATACGGCTCTGCTCCTTATTTTAGTTAATGAGAAAGATGGGAAGTTCTATTTTCATAGAGGTTGTATGATGTAAGGCTTCCAGGCCCTCCTCTTTGAGGAGGCATTGAAGTGCCTGTCTGCTTTGGTGGGGAGTCTGTAGCTGTACAGCAGTGATGGGGTGATTCACTAATGCTGTGCTGGGGGAGCTGTCAGAGCCTAGCACTAGCACTGGAGGAACAGAAAATAGTTCCAGTTAAACAAAAGTATGAAACTACCCCTCTGAGGGAAGAGTGAGTGTATCTAGCAGCAAATAGCTAGTGGATTTGCCCACAGTGAAATGGTAGCATGACCCTTCAAAGGGGAATGGGACTTTTGCAAGTGGAGCACGACACTGACTTCAGGACAGGCATACCTACAAATACATACTGTTTTATTCAACCATTTACATGTTTTATGAAAAATACTAGCAGCAGAAGCAATAATAAGCTGCCCCATATTGTGATGACATCTGTCCATAGGAGATCCTGTTTAATTGAGGCTTGCTGAAAGAAAGCCTGGCTTGCAGCAGGTACCTTCCTGCCTGTGCTATCACAATTGCTCTGTGCTGTCAGAAACAGCTATGTTTTATTTTCACTTTCTGGGCAGCTGTGTTTCCTCATGCCAGGGCTGCCCCTCTGCAGTGTGATTTGTGTCAACAGAGATCCAGGACTCCTGCACTGAGAGAACAGCTTCTGCATGCATCATCTTTAATGTAAGGATAGACATGCATTCTCTGAATTGATTCCAGTTCATAAAGCTGACATTTAATTGTCATCAGAGTTAACCATCAATGTCCTCAGCAGAGTTAGTCCAGCTTTCATGTTTCAATAACTGTGAATGAAGCAGAGCCCCAGGTAGATTTCTTTCAAGGTAGATTCATTAGGGCAAAAAAGATCATTATCTGCTGGTAATGGATAGTTTCTCAGTGCGATATATGCATGGTTTGAAGTGCCAGTGTAAGCTCGTTTTAATGACAAAGGGAGCAGGTGAACCATGGTATCCTGATTATTCCTTTTACTTCTCTTCTTATAAATCCTTGAAGACCACAAAGTATTGGAAATATACTGTCCTATCTGCTAAAGAGCAGTAGAAGAAATGAGGTATCTCAAAACTCCCTCTGTGCCCACCTCCTTAGCATATACTTGGCTGAACTTTGTCTAATTCTTTTCAAGGTGATGTTGGATTTGGTGTCAGAAGAGAAATAATGGAAGCAGTTTCCATCCATTTCAGCTGTTCAGTCACTCATGCTGAGTAATAAGCACTGATCAGATCTGAGTATCTGTTATGCCTTATGATGAGCATATCATGAGAGGGTCTCTGTTGTGCTGTATTCTCTAGTTTGTGGGCAACATTCATAAGACCAGGATGAGAAAAATTTGGTGATAGCCATTAGTCTGCTGGAGAAGTTCTTACATGAAGGAAAACATGCAATGTGGCAATATCCTGCCATGTATGACGGTGCTGGGGTGGTAGTGGTAGAATCCTACCTTGCTCATAAAGTTACCCATTTCCCTGAACCCCCTTCAGGGGAGTTTCACATGGCATGTGCGGTCTGCCTGTGTTCTTTCCCTTCTGTTCAGTATGGGCTCTGTTCACAGGTACAGCTTTGGCTGCAGCTGCTGTGCAGGAATAAGGAAATCCTTATTCCTTATTGATTGAGAGATTGAATTTAATAGAGGCTTGCTGAGAGAAAACCGTTTCTTTGGTGAAGCACAACCTCTTTCTGTGGCTTCTATGTCCTATTTGCATTGGCATACTGAAATACATTTGTTTGAAAAAGTGTATAGTCGCTTTCTTAAAAAAAAACCAGTCATTCCCTGTATCTTATCTACCAGAAGCATTCCCTCCTGCACTTTTCCAGAGAGAGAACAGATTTCTGAGCTGCCTGTGGTTCTGTACTTCTTGCTTCATGACATCTCCTCACAGGAAATATTTGCACTCACGTGAATGTTGAGTTTGGTCTCAATCCTTGTGACTAGCAATGGCTAAGATACATGAAGTTTCAATCCTGAAAAAAGTTGACCTTGTGCTTCCTTTAATAATGGAAGTTATTTAGGTCTGGATATCTTGTCTAGCTAATATGATTATTTTGGTTTTAAATTAAGAAGAGCTGAACATATTCATGCAGACAGTATAAACCTAGCCTCACCAATCAGCTTGTACGTGAAAGCGCAGATCTTGGCATGTGAAGGTGAAATAGCTGCCCACACATACTGGGAATCAGATTTTTAAGAAAATAAGTGTTCTTTTTCCCTTCAAATGCCTCTCTAGATTCTGTCCAGTGCATCATGTAAAAGTTTCTGAAGGCCTGTTTATAGGAAGAGGCTGCCTTCACAGCTATCATTATATCAGTTAATGTGTGCTTTGCCACAATTTGGTGCATTCTTAATAGTGACTGTACCTGGGTAACATATTAACATAGGAATTGGTAGATGTTATTGTTCTGTGCAGGCCTTTAATTCACTTTAATTCATTTAATTTAACTGCTAGAGAGTACGGAACTGAACTTTCCAGAGGGATTTCTCGATGAAATACTGTGTTTTTTTGTTGCTGATGATGGCCTTAGATTTAACTCTCCCTCTCCTTCTTTTGTTTTGACCATAGTCTGTGAATATGGAAGAGTTGACTTGGAAGCATGTTGTATTTTATTGTGTAATTATATTGAAAATCCAAATAAAATCTCATCTGCATACCTAATTCCTTCATTATGATGTGTTAGCAGAAGAGAAATGATGTTAATTACAAACTATGCAGAGCTCATGGCTGTGGACTTTTTAACCCATGGCTGTGTGCATTCTGTTGTGTTGCTGGTGTTTCACAGGCCCAGCAACTCCTGGGCAGCCTAGTCCAAAATGGAGATTTGAATCAGAGGATTAAATCCTAGGTGCCCTGAAGAAACTTATGAGTTCTCATTGGAGTTCGGCATTTTCTTATGCAGAATGGTGGCCAGAGCCTCATGCAGTTCTCTCTCTCCCTCCTATGCAAGCCTCTCAGCAGGGACTGAAGTAATGTAAAGGAGGGACTGTAGAAAAAAGCTTTAGTTCTGAATAGGTGTTTGAATGCATAGTCTAGTAAATGCCTTGTCACTACTAGCTTCCTAGGATGTCTAACCATGTCAAATACTATGTAGGCACATCTGTTCTGATTTATTTGATCTCAATATTCATATTATAATTGAAATGATGCTCAGGAAGTTCTGTATTTCAGAGTTGTTTTGCTAGTGGCATGCAATTATTTAATGCTTTTAAATATCTCTCTTTCCCCTTCTGTCTCATGCAAGCATATGAACTAGGAGTATGGTGATAGAATCACAGAATCTTAGAATGGTTTGGGTTGGAAGTCACCTTAATGATCATCTAGTTCCAGCTAGATGAAACTCGATGGCCCCCTGCCATGACAACCAGAGTACTGATTGCAGATTTTATCCAAAATGGATCCCACAGAAAAGCCAGGCATCCTTTCACCCTGCAGCTTACAGTTGTTGATTAGGGTTTTTGGCAGCTGCCTGTTGATTTTGCTGAATGTCTGGCAGCCCCCAGGACACTGGACTTGCTTGTGCTGTCATAGCAGGTAAATGTGCTGCTTTCAGAATCCAGTACTGGTAGAATTGCTGTCTGGAACATGGAATTAAAAACTAATTTAGCATTAACAGTTTAGGAAATTGCTTTCTGCTAGAATGTTCTACAAAACATCCTTGTATATGTTGATGGACTGTAGTGCTGCTTGCCTAGCATGAAGGGATGGGTTAACGACTCCTAGGTAAAGGTTCTGGAGAAAAAAGATACATACCTTCTGTACACTAGTTTTTCAGGTAGGTGAGCAACTCACTCAAGGAATGTTTAGTAGGATTTGCACATGGAAAGCATTAGTTACCTTTCTTGGAGTCTATGTTCATATTACATAATTAAAACACTCCCTCAATCTATCTCCTTCTCTGGAATAAGTCATTGATTTATCTTCTTGAGCTGCAAATATATAATGATGTAGTTCTATGCATGTTCAAAGGTCATTATTGCATATCTGCTGAGCATTTACAATGCTGGATGTTTAACATTTACAGTTTATGGAGCTAAAATCTGCAATCTTTCACTTGATTCATGGGAAGAATTTTCTTGTGATTCATGTTTGTGACCTTTTTTTTCAGAAATACTTTATATTCCAGAATATCACTCACTGTGTACTCAACTCTAAACATGTAATGCGAAAATATAATTCATTTATTGAATATTCATTTATGTGCTTTTGAGAAGTGTTAAAATCTTAACAAGCTTTTGGGGGCTGCATTCTGAACTGCTCCTTCATTAGGCTGAGATAATTAGACCTCTTATTTTAATTTAAGACCCTATTTATTTATTTATTTATTTATTTTAAGATTAGAGTAGTTCAGTGGGAAGGGACCTACAGTAATCATCCAGTCCAACTGCCTGACCAAGTCAGGGCTGGCCAAAAGTTAAAGAATATTGTTAAGGGTCTTATTCAAATGCCTTTTAATCGCTGACATGCTTGGAGGGCAAACCACCTCTCTAAGAAACATGTTCCATTGTTTGATCACCCTCTCAGGAAAGAAATGGTTCCTAATGTCCGGTCTGAACTTTCCCTTCTGCAGCTTGGAAAAATTCCCACACATCCTGTTATTTGATCTTAGGGATAAGAGCTCATCACCTCCCTCTTCACCTCCCCTCCTCAGGAAGCTGAGCTCGCTCCTCAGCCTCCTTTTCTGCAGGCTAGACAAGCCCAAAGTCCTTATTTGCAGGGATAATTATGTTGATAAATATGTCGAGCAGGACTAGCCCTGGAATTGAGCTCTCAGAAGCACTGCCGGTGACTGATAACCAGTCACATGTAAACTCCAAAAAAAAAAAAAAGCTGTCAGAAGTGGGATTCGAACCCACGCCTCCAGGGGAGACTGCGACCTGAACGCAGCGCCTTAGACCGCTCGGCCATCCTGACTTATGGTGGCAAAGAGTTTTACTGTGTTGTTCGTGTATTTGTATTTGTTTTATATGGTACTATTTCTCAGGATGGTAGAAAGTATTCTAAACTAAAATGTATATTGTGTTGAATCTAATGTAGCTGTAATAGCTGTTGTTAATTTGGTAGAGGCAGCTGTCTCATTCTGTGAATATCTTAGTACTAGTATTTTGAGAGAGAAGCAGGGACTGTTGCACATAAATTATGTATGCCATGTAGCAGAAGTTTCAGGGTGTATAGAAATGTGGTATGTTGCACGAGGGCATTGCTAAGGATTATTTGTTTCCTGTGTTGTCTATGAAAATCCTTTTGAGACAGTACAAGTTATTCATGGTGAGTTTCCTCTGTAATATTTAGAAAGGAGAGTGTAACACTGAAGCAAATTGCCCCTGTGCTTCAGTTTAATAAAATAAATTCTTGTACTTGAAAGCTGCATCCAGGAAGCTCTGAACATACAAATTGGGTCAAGATTTGGAAGTAAAAGTAAATATGGAAGGCGAGAGGTATTATACTTATTTGGGTGCATCAGGTTTAAGATCCAACATCTCTCTTCGGAATGTAAATTTAATAGAAAAATCTAATCTTTGAATGTTACAACCAGAAGCTGACTATCAGAAATGACAAGTACATTGCTAGCCCCAAAACACAATCATTCCCCAGAATGTGAAGGAGCAGGGTTTTCCACTTGCAAAAAGAGGCTGCAGTCTGCTAGATTGGTCAGAAATTGAGCCTGATTGTGTTTGGTATTGGTTGTGGAAGGAAGCCGTTCCCCTGGTTGAAGAAACCAGTTGCTCCGGACCCAGTTTATGAGTATTGGTATTTTTGCTGAAATCAGTACTCTAGCTAATGTGGTTGTGGTGTTTTTTGTAGTTTGTTTGGTTTTTTGCTGATGGAGTCATCAGAAACAGAATTCCAGTTTCGATAGGCTTTCTTGTGCCTGTAGCAAGATAGGCAGAGTCCAATAAGCAGAAATAAGGGTACCTGAAGTATGGCCATCAAAGACTACTCATAGAGTTACAAGTCCAGAATGATCTGGGGTTGAAACTTACACCCTTTCTCCTGTCTGCACATAGCTGTTCGGATCTTCAGCCAGCAGCTCCACAACCTTTTGTTCACTACTTTGATGCAGTGATGATGTAAATCTGATTAAATATATCTTGACTGGCTGGGAAAATTGACTAAATAGGTTGTAATTTAAATCAAGTCTTAATTCATAAAAATAGTATTACTCATTGTCTTTGAGACTTGTGAATTGCACAAGGAAGGTTCTTGCAGGGCTGAGTCCGTACCAAACATCCAGTGGGCTCAGTGAAGAATCAGCCCAGGCCTACTCCTGTGCAGCACCAGTGGGAATTTTTTGGCCCAGAACTTCACTAGTTAACTCTTCAGGTTGTTGCCCCAAAATCTGCTCATCTGGCTAACTTGCTGGTCAAAATGTAGTCATACTTAGTATGCATCTTCAGCCCTGATTGCTCACCCATTACTCAATTTCACATGGCAGTTGTAATACTGACTGCATTGAGCTCTAGTAAGTGAAGTGTAAACCTCAAAATAATAAATTTGTGAAGGTGTATGCATTCTCCAACTGCTCTCAGACTCAACTATCTTCCTGCCCATCACACAGTCGGACTCATTGGACTTGAGGCTGGAGGTTGTTTTGCTGCAGGTTGCACATGTGCACTGGTGTTATCCATTGGACAGTTTGCATGTACTTGTTCTGAGTACATGTTCTGAAGATAGTAGGTGAAGAAGAGGAAACTAAGTCCTGTTGGTATCCTTACTGATATTCCCTCATGTCTTTATGCTGCTGCCCAACCTAAAGTTTCAAGAACAGACTCATATTAGCAAATTGGAGAAAACCTAATTCCATTTTACATTATTTGGACATGTAATAAAAGGCAGTGCAAAGTCTGAGTTTAGTTTTTAGAATTCCTGAGGATGGCTGACATTGTTCAGTGAGATAATGGAAAATACTGAAAAATAATTTGAATGTGGCTGTGTGTAATAAAATCCTTAGTAATAACTTGTCTTCTGAAAGCATGTTTGAAGAATCAAGAATAATGCTAAACCCATATAAGCTAATGTGAAAATATCAGCAATGATCACACTGATCAATGGAGCTTCCAGTGCTGTTCACATTACAGTGAATTGATGGATTTAATCAGAGTATCAGGAGACATTTTGGGGCAAAAATGTCTTTCCTCAAATAGAACTTCATAAAATACTAGGATTTTTCTTTTATTTGTATTTTTTCCCTTGTGAGTTCCCTTGTACCTGCCTGTAATGTCAGTTGATGAGAGTCATGCTGTCTTGAATATTACATCATGTTTCATAAAAATCTTTACAATTAGAAAAGGAAGCAATTATTATTATAAACTCAGGTTTTATTTTGGGAAATGTTAAGGAATAACAGGTAGCAACAAGGGGGCTTCCAAATTCAGAAGAGTGGCCAGACTCTGCACATGGATATTCATTTCCAGTTTCTGTCATGCCCTAAACTCTATCTGGAAAAGTAGTTTTAACCCACAACCATTTGCAGCTGACCTGAGGTGCAGAATGGTCAGATAGGTTGGCAAGTCTTGGGGCTGTAACCTTCTCACCCAGCACAGCTAGGAAGAGAAAGCAGTATGTACATATCGCCTAAGCTTATATCCCTGCATCCTGTACAAACCTGTTCGAACCCAGTGAAGCTGCAGGGTCTGAGGTTAGTGTTGCTGTGTGGTTTGATACTGAATTTGAAAGTATTGTTGTAGATATTGTGCTAAAGACTACTGTGCTATAGTGATTTACATTGATGTCAGTGTACATTAGCAGTCCATCTATTTAAATGCACTGTGCAAAGGCCTCTCTCCCCTCTGTCACTTGATAGCCCTTCCTTGGCTGTTCTGGGTTTCTGTCCTTCTTTAAGCAAAGCCACCCACAAAGTGAGAGTATCTTTTGTGTTGTTCTTTGTCTGAAAAGTTGTGTTATTGCTTATCTTTCAGGGCATTTCCTGTGAGCCCTGAAAAAAATGCTAATTCAAAAAAAATGGCAAAATCCTGTGGAACCCATGTATCTCCTTCCAAAGAGAAAGTGCAGTTATTTTATATGGATGGTAATGAGGTAAAATGTGGTTCAGTAGAGTCTTGATTTAAAACTATGATGCCTTTTCAGTGTTTTTATAGCTTCATATTTTGCCCCTAGTTCTGCAAATGTGCCTGATTTTACAGGAATCACTTGTCAGACCTTTTCGGTTGTACAAACAGTAACACAAAGTGGTACATAGATTCAGAATGTTGTCAGAAACCTGGGAAGCTCTCTTCCTGCCCCTTGTAATATTTAGGGATCAGATTCAGTCCTTTATATTAAAAATATTAATAGCAGAAACAGATTGTGAGCTAGAAACAAGACTGTTGTCAGGGCAGTCTTGTGTCAGCTGCCAGCTTTCTCTGCAGCAGAGCTTGTCATGGTCACAGGTAGGAATGGACTTTAATAATAGAGACTGTGACCTGGGCATATTCCATTCTTCCTAGTGGGAATTAGAGATTTGAGTTGGAGTGATGAGAAAAAAAAAAATCTTTGTCTTTCTCTATTCACATGGGTCTTCTCTATGAAATAACTCATCCTCAAAAGACCTTATAAGTAATAATGCCTATAAACCTCTTTTGAATTAAGTGCATTCTGTTAAAATTTTCCAAACTGGTAAACTACATTTGAAGATATAAAGCAGATTAAACATGTGGAACGCTATAGTGTTTATAGGAAATCAGGAATACTAGAGGAGGTTGACAAGCGTGTCTGCACTGCCTGTGATGATAATGGAATATGCCTCTGGAGTGTGTGTTATCAGCAGGATCCAGAAGTACAGCATCCATGTATGTGGCAGGGGAAGGAAAATTCCTTCTGTTCCCTGAAACTGATGCTGAGTAACTGGTTCTTTCTCCTCCCAAATCGTCATGAACTTGAGCACCAACTGGAGTGCTGTTTGCTCTGTGATTATTGCCTGCTGAGTTGGAATAACTTTTTTTTTCTGAATACTTTTAATCCCAAAGTGTGAATTGGGAAGTTCTTAAATACAAAAAGATAGAACTGGCTTTATTTTAATGATCATATCTGCTGTTCACAAGGGTCATGATAACTGACTTTTGTTCCTGTTTAAGGTAAGGTGTGAGGCCAGTGAGTGGAGTTCTTGTTCTCTTCTGGCTGAATAACTTTTCAGCTCCCATGGATGAAAGTACTTACATTTATTACTGTAAGTACAGGGTGTGGATGCGGGTGCGTATTTGACACTGCTGCAGTAAAAGATAATTTGACAGCTGACGCTGGGGCAGAACCTGACCTGCAAGATCCTAATTATTAATTGATGAGTAAGCTTCTAACCTCACTTCCAGCTTCCAGCTCAAGTGTTGTAGCAATGAAAAATATCCTTGTGCTTGCTAGGAAAAAAAAAAATCAGAGAATCTGTATGTTGTTGATGATGTGGTAAGTATGGAAACTTGTAGTGACAGAACTGTTTTTAGTTATTAATAGTGAATTGTTAGGTGAAAAAATACTAAAATAATTCAAGCCCAACTGCACATTTATACTCTCTGCTGTCCTTACTTACAGAAGTAATAGCAAATAAATACTGAACCTGAAGGAACAAAGCGAGGCAGCCTTGTGGGCATTAGTTGATGTTAAAAAAATCTGACGATGTTCTGTTTCCCAAGTAGAAGAGCCAGGGATAAAACCAGTTTATAGCCTAACCTGTGCTGTGAGGTCCTGTGTTCTCTCTTGGCACTCTCCAGGAAGTCTGAGACATAGCAGAGAAATTTTAGCTTAAATAGGGCTAAACAGGGTTTGGCTCTTAGACCTGGCTCTTCCACTTGGGAAACAGAACATCATCAGATTTTTTTAACATCAACTAATGCCCACAAGGCTGCCTCGCTTTGTTCCTTCAGGTTCAGTATTTATTTGCTATTACTTAGTAAAGAGGGAGCCCTTAAAGTGCTAGCTAGAGAACCATAGGGGATTGTCTAAAGTATTGCAGGTGATTGCCTCTTCCAGATTTTTGCAGTGTAATAACCAACCTCTGAAGGACAGTAAGCTGGCTGTGGCTTGGTTTCTGTTTTCATGTAATAAAACCTCTTCTTACATAATAAAACTGATATGAAAACTGTAAATCCCTGTACTGTTGGCACTGAATATTAGTTGTGCTTGATCCTCCTTTTGCACATTCCAGCTCTCTCTCCTCTCCAGATGGATGAGGTCTGTGGCCGTTTGGTACGTAGGTGAATGTTGCTTCACCGGTGCAGAGGCCAGAAGTAACGAGCTTCCAGCTCAGTTAATATGGGTTTATTTCCAATGGAAAAGAGTAGAGCAAGCACACTGTTAATTATCACACCGTGACAGTAATGAGACATAATAATGATACAGAATAAACTACGTAATAAAAATACTAAAACAGACAATAATGATTAGTATATTATAAAGTGTGGAAGGTTTCTCAAGAGTGTTGTATGTTTGGAAAGTGGGATTTATTAGTGCAGTTGCCAGTACTAAAGTCTTGTGACTATAAGAAATGCAGAAGTAAGCAATAAGCTAAGTCGAAGATACTTAGCCCTGCACTATGTACAGAAAACAGGAACTCAGTAACTGGCAAATATTAGCCATCCCCTTAGACTTCCTTCATTTTCTAAAAGCAAGATCTTCACACATTTACTTCTCTTATTCCAAAGAGAGAATCTTTTCCCTTCTATATTCATGATCAATGTTCCTTGCATACTGTGAAGAGGGAGACTCTGCTTCACTCTGAAATCCATACTGACTCCCCATCATTTGCTCTCCAAACCAACATAAGAATTACTTATGTTTGCAACCAGTAGAAATCATGATGGGTTTGAGTGTGCTTTATTTTGTTGACATTTTAGAAACTGTTTCAGGCTCATCTTAGTATTTATACAAACTAATGTTTCTTTTTGTGGTGTTGCTGTTGACATTTCCTAAGGGAATTGCTGAAGATGTTAACAACATCCCAGCACAGGCATGCTGTAATGGAATAGTTCTTAGCTTGTGGCCCTGACAGAAATACCTCTTAACTGATGTTTCTGCTGAAAGTAATGTGATCGTGGTAACTTAGTGAATTAGGGTAAATGAGAATCAGTCCTGGCTATTTCGGGGAGCATAAATGTCTTCTGAACTCCTTAGTGTTTTGCTTCTTGCAGATGCAACAAGCAGAAGGGGCCAATTTATTGTGTGCATCAGAGCCTCTGTGCTGCACAAACATCTGCAATGCACAGTGGGAAGAAAGTCTATGAGGAGCATTGGTACTTGGCTAAGCCCAAGAGCCAGGAGAGCTTGTAACTCAACCAAGAGAAGTTGGTCAGTTAGAGCCCTGGCTGATTTTTAAGCCAGTAGCCATGGAAATCAATCACATCATAGCAGAATGTGCCCTTATATGTCTAATGTGTGTCCCAAGGGCACTGTGGGTTAGACAAAGATTAATGTTTTTGAGAGTTTGCTTTCTTAAGCCGTGCTTTTGAGCTTTTGCACTGCAGTATCATTAACACCTGGTCAGCACCAACAGTGCAAAATTGTGTTAACAATTAACTAGGACTGTCTACTTAGAGAATTTATTTAGCCTTTTATGTGTGAAGGTTTTGAAGGCTCTTCTAGCAGGTTGGATTTTGTTCCTGAATCCCTAATTACAGGTAGGAAGCTCTTACATGCAACTAGACTGCCAGTTTAGCCTGTGGCCTGTGTTAAAAAATACCCACGTTGTTACGTGCAAGAATTAGCTCTATCTTACACTCTTTAAGCAATACTGAATCTTTTTCTGACTGGTTACCATGTATTGCACCTATGGAACAACTTTTCCTCGGAACACACTGCTGTTTTAAAATCTTTTCAGTTGAATCCAGATTTCTGTGATTGATTTACCCTCAACTGCTATAGCCTCTGTTGCCAGTGAAATTGTAGAGAATCTCATTTGTGAGAAGGTCATGCAGCAGCATTTGGGCCATGTTGTTTGTTCTGTTTCCGAGCTCTCCGGCTGAGGCTTCAGGAAAGGCAGTCTTTGTTGGTCTGCGGCTGTTTCCCTGCCTTAAAACAGAATAAAAACTGTCAGGAAGAAAGATATTCATCCTAAGGGTAGACTCCAGTTACATTAAATAGAATAGCAGTCACCAGGAGATGGGACTGGAAGGCAGCCAAAAGGACACTGTGAAATTTTTCAATAGCCTGTCCATATGCCTGTCTTCCAATGATCGATAGAGAATGTAATTTCAACCTTCAGACTGTTCACTGCAACCAAAGGGAACTGAATGCTCTTCCAGCTCTATATAAAGAGTGCTGTAACTTAGATGAGAAGATACTCTTCTCTCTAATGTGTGTGTTGTTCTACTGTTGCAGTAAATTGTTACAGATGCTACTACTAAGTAGTTTAAGTGAATCATCATTCTGACTGTCTTGTGTATGTTTCGCAAGGGAAAAAATAATGGCCTTGAACAGAGGATGTAAGATAATTTCAATGGGTATTTTGATTAAGGATTTCTGAGATGGTCCTTGCTGCTTGTAACATTTGCTGGAGGTGGTCAGCCTGGGATCACCAACTGAAGTCATGTTTTGAAGCATTACTGTAGTGATGAGATCCTGGCTTTCATTGTAATGTCTGATAAAAGGTTTAATTATGTGCTGTAACTTCTTTGTGAAAACCTCTCAGATTTATGCATGTAAAGGCAAATAGCCTTGACTTATGATAGGGTTCGAGATCCTTAGGGCAGTGAGAAGGACATGCAGCAAGCTCACTGCCTTGGACTTCGAGAGAGCAGACTTTGGCCTCTTCAGGAACCTGCTCAGTAAGGTTCCGTTGGATATAGCCCTAGAGGGCACGGAGGCCCAAGATTGTTGGTTTGTAGTCAAGGATCACCTGCTGCAAGCTGTGGAGCAATACATCCCTACTAGAAGGAAGTGCAGCAGGAGGGCCAGGAGACCTCCTTGGATGAACAGGGAGCTGCTGAGGAAAATTCGAAGGTAAAAAGAGGTTTAAAAAAGGTAGAAACAAGGACAGGCGGCCTGGGAGGAATACAAGGATGTTGTGCGGGAAGCTAGGGACCAGATTAGGAAAGCTGAGGCTCAGTTAGAATTAAATTTGGCTAGTGATGTTAAGGATAACAGGAAGGGATTCTATAGGTACCTTGCAAATAAAAGACAGGCTAGGGACAACGTGAGCCTTCTCTGGAGAATGTCAGGAGAACTGGCCACTCTTAATTTGGAGAAGGCTGAGGTTCTTAATGACTTTGCCTCAGTCTTCACAGGCAAATGCCCTGACCACACCAACCAAGTCTTGGAAGGCAGATGCAGGGGCAGTGAGAATGAAGACCCAGGGCCCACTGTAGGAGAAGATATGGTTCGAGACCATCTTAGGAACCTGAACGTATACAAGTCCATGGGACCTGATGAAATGCATCCGTGGGTCCTGAAGGAGCAGGTAAATGAAATTGCTAAGGCACTGTCCATCATATTTGAAAAATCATGGCAGTCAGGTGAAATTCTTGACAGCTGGAAAAAAAGGAAATACAACCCCCATTTTCAAGAAGAGGAAAATGGATGAGGCAGGGAACTACAGGCCAGTCAGCCTCACCTCTGTGCCTGGCAAAATGTTGGAGTGGATTTTCCTGGAAGGCATGCTGAGGCACATGAAAAACAACAAGGTGCTTGGTGACAGCCAGCATGGCTTCACTAGGGGGAAATCCTGCCTGACCAATCTGGTGGCGTTCTATGATGGGGTACAGAACTGATGGACAGGGATAGAGCAGTTGGTGTCATCTACCTGGACTTGTGCAAAGCATTTGACACTGTCTCATATGACATCCTTGTCTCTAAGTTAGAGAGACATAATTTTGATAGATGGACCACTCGATGGATAAAGAACTGGCTAAATGGCGCAGGCAAAGAGTTGTGCTCAATGGCTCAATGTCCAGCTGGGGACCAGTAATGAGTGGTGTCCCTCAGGATCGATGTTAGGACTGGTCATGTTCAACATCTTTGTCAGTGACATGGACAGTGGGATTGAGTGCGCCCTCAGCAAGTTTGCCAATGACACCAAGCTGTGTGGCTTGGTTGATATGTTGGAGGGAAGGAATGCCATCCAAAAGGACTCTGACACTCTTGTGAGTTGGGCTGATGCCAACCTGATGAAGTTTAACCATGCCAAGTGCAAGGTCCTGCACCTGAGTTGGAGCAATCCCAGGCACAGTTACAGGTTGGTCAGAGATGAGATTCAGAGCAGCCCTGAGGAGAAGGACTTGGGGGTGTTTGTTGATGAGAGAGTGAACATGAGCTGGCAGTGTGCACTTGCAGCCCAGAAAGCCAACCGTATCCTGGGCTGCATCAAAAAGAACATGACCAGCAGGTTGAAGGAGGTGATCCTGCCCCTCTTCTCTGCTCTCGTGAGACCTCACTTGGAATATTGTGTACAGTTCTGATGTCCTCAACATAAAAAGGACATGGAACTGTTGCAATGAGTCCAAAGGAGGGCCACAAGGATGATCAGGGGACTGGAGCACCTCCTGTATGAAGACAGGCTGAGAAAATTGGGGCTGTTGAGCCTGGAGAGGAGAAGACTGCGTGGAAACCTCATAGCAGCCTTCCGATATCTGAAGGGTGCCTATAGGGATGGTGGGGAGGGTCTCTTCATGAGGGACTGTAGTGAGAGGACAAGGGGCAACAGGTTCAAACTTAAATAGGGGAAGTTTAGATTGGATCTGAGGAAGAAATTCTTTACTGTTAAAGTTGGTGAAGCACTGGACTGGGTTGCCCAGGGAAGTTGTGAATGCTCCATCGCTGGTGGTGTTCAAGGCTGGGTTGGCCAGAACCTTGGGTGACATGGTTTAGTGGGAGATATTCCTGCCCCTGGCAGGGGGGTTGGAACTAGATGACTTAAAAATCCTTTCCAACCTTAACTATTATATGGTTCTATGATGACAAACTCATGAGTCTCTAGCAATCTCAGGCATGTATTTGCAGTAATATCTATTCTTTCCTTGTGAGAGATCTCCCTAGCCATATGTCATTGTACATGACTTGTAACCCTTTGAACCTTGTGGTTCATCTCAGCTGAACTGAGATCACAGCCAAGTCCTCTATTACTTCAGTTCAGGCTGTGCTCTTCCCTCCCCAGTAGCATCTCTACATATGCCTTCTGAGGGACAGGAGGAGCTGAGCCCTTTTTAATTTTAAAACATTGCATTTTGGTAAAAGTGGTGATATAAGGATATATAAAAAATAAAATGTTCCATTACCCATGTGGTTCCTTGGTAAACATCTCATGCCTAATGTCAAATGTTTGGGGTTCTCTCTGTTAACTTATGTGTATTCTGGTATTTGTGTTTTCTTTCCTGCTGATGTGTATAGTTGTATTTGTAATGCCATTTTAAAAAAGGCAAAACTCTGCCCTTTGTTTTTGCACACAATGGGAGTGAAAAAGTTGCTTCAATAAATAAGAAAGCAGAGGTGGGAGGTGCCCCCTGTGAATATGTTTTGGATATGAAGAAGTAAATATGAGATTCAGCCTCAGAAAGGTAAGCTGCAGGATTCAGGATTTGAAAATCATAACTAGAATAGATATACATACAGACTGAATAGTGATTTCTCAAGGCTTTTAATGTATTCTCAGCATCCCACAGAGTAATCTGTTCTGTTTTGCAGGTATGTGTCAAAGTACAGGGGAAGTAAATGATCTGCCCAAAGCCCTGTAATCCTGCCCAGGCCGTGGACAACCACTGAAAGTGCTTATATAGCACTTACTGTGAGATAGATGGGGTTTTGCACAAATGTAAAGTCTTGTTTGAAGTCCCTGTGACTATGGCTAGTAATTATGAAGAGCAGCATTTACCACTGTGAGTAGGCCATTAGCTGCAACAGAAACTGCATTAGTGCTTTCAAGAATAAAATAATGTCCTTCTTTTTTCTTTTTTTCTTTTCATTAATGTAGGTAGGGCTGCATTCTGTGGTGCTAAAAATGTGGATTTGTGACACATTGGCAGCTGAAGTGCTCTTCAAGCCACGTAGTTTTACCCAATAATGTTTTGCAAATGTTTGGCAGATAGAGAAGAGCGAGCTATTTAAGAGCCGCCTTTAATTTTGGTGTTTGATAAGTTCACTAGAACCTAGGGCTCTGGCTCAGATTTCTGTCTCTCACTGTGCTTGTGCAGAGTCTGTTGCTTCTAAAGACCATGATCTATGAGGTGAAAATAATGACAGATGTTTTCTGTAATGCTGATGGCAGAGCTTGCTGACATAGTGCTCCAGAACATGTAATGGGCACTGCTGTTAGCCGTCTCCATTCTGGGGCTTCTTTGGGAAGATAGGGCATCACACAGGCCTGCAGTGCTGATTACTTCCCAATCTGTTTGTCATGCAAAGTCCTTAAAAGTTTCTAATATAACTCCTGTCAGATAACATTGAGTTAATTATAAATACTCTGCTTTCTTCTGGGTTTTGTTTCATTTTTTCTTCTCTGTGCAAATTATGGTAAATAAATAAGGCCCAAGAAGAACACTGAATAAAGGAAACAGAAGAGAGTTGAAAGGAGTGGGGAGATTATGAGAGGATAAATGAAAACAAGGAACAGAGCTGAGAAAAAATAAAGTTACATATATATATGTATATCTATGAAAGCATTTTGATGGCTCTGCCCTCTTGAGTATGAAGGTGACACTGCTCAGGGTGACACTGCTGGTTCTGTAGAAAAGGTTTTGATAATTAGCCTGACAAGGAAGATTTTTGATTGACATTTGCGCTTTGTTTTGTTACAGGCAATAGTAAGTGGATGCGGTCTTCCAAGAGTTAGAATTGAAAAGCCTGTATCTGGCATGGTACTTAAGAAATCATCCTACTAGATGTTTTCTTGTATTGGATTACCTGGTAAAAAAGCAAGCGTTAAAGGAGCATCAAGAGTTGCTTAGTACCTGACAGGATAGCGCTCTCTAAAATTGTCTCTTTCTATCCCCTTCTTCTGCACCCATTTTCACTGACTTTTGAATAGTTATCTAACATGGTAGCTAGATAATGTCTGTCCCTGATTCAGTAAGAATGTTCTTTCCTCAAATGAAACTTAAAATATATTTTCTCAAAACTGTATCTGTTTTTCCTATGAGCATGAGATTAATCTTCCTGTTAGGTTTCTCCTGGTCTTAAATTTCCCTCCTATCTATAGCCATTTTCACATTAATATCAACTTTATATTGTGGTTCTGTTGTTCAAAGCAGGTGGTGTTCTGGGTGGACTGGAACAAAAATCCAGTATGAATGAGCTGATTTGATAATATGCCAAAAAATAACCAGGTATTTCATTAGAAACTTTCCCTGTTGCAGTGGTACTTTCCCTACTGCAATGCTGCACTTGCGATCCAAAAAGTTAATGGTATCCTGGGCTTTAGAATGAAAGCCGTGAGTTCACATTTTCAGTGCTGAAGTGCTGCTTTATTACTGCCTACTGCATCTTCATGATCTGTTTGCACTTAAACATACCAGTTCTTTTCAGTGTGTTGCTTTTACGTATCTAAATGGATCAGTGATACCATAAGGCTGAGTGGGATTGCCCCAGTCTTCTTAATTTCTTTCATAAAAATTACAGACTTTTAAACTCTCTTTCAGAGTTTAGTAATAACCACTTCTGATATAACAAAAAGAAAAAAAAAAAGAGACTAGACTTCTAAGAATATTCCAAAGAGGCTATAAAACAGACTATCAGATTGCTGTTCACTTGAAATGATCATAGTGATAGAGAGTTGAAAAGGAAATTTGCATAACTCTTCAAACAGTAAAAGGAAGAGATATGACTGATATCACTGTATCAGATGTTATGCTGGAGGGTCTTGCATTTGTTTTCCTGCAGTTCTCTTTGGCCTGCTGGGTTAGTGGAGGATGATAAGTCCTCCTGGACTCCTTTCTCTGGGTTCTGATTTTCTTTTCTCATGTTGAACTTTCAAGCATAAAAAGTTTCAGCTGGAGAAAGGATACTTGAATTGATATGATTATTTGATGGTTCAAAAGAATGATTATTTAAGAGTATGATTTGGAACTGAGAAAATTCCTTGATTAAATATAAAGATAATGCTACATTGGGAGAGTTTAATTCCTAATGTTCTGGTGGACTGGTAATTGAAAAAAATGTAACTGAGAATAAAAAGATAAAGAAATTACTACATTTTCTCCTGTGAGCCAGCTAGCAGAGTTCTGTAGCCTTCCTCACACTTTATACCTGGACTTAAAATGTTAATATACAAAATGTAGAAATAATCAAATATTCCATATGCAAAATGGAATTTTTATGTCTGATTATTTTCTGAGGGACATTCTTCTTTCTATTTAGTAGTGCGGAATAATTCCCTGGAAGGTGCAGGAAAGAATATGGAAACTGTTTAACAGAAGAGAATTCAGAAAAGGAATGTGAAGATGGATTGACAAGTTCTGGAGGGGGTTGTGGTCCATGAGAATATAGTACCACTTCCTAGTGATTATACCCTGAGCTTACCAAATACATCTTTGTTCCACATCCTCCCTTCACGTGCATCACTCAGTTAACATTGGGCTCTCTGGTCATAAGATTAAATTTCCATCTAAGTTACATGAGCTTAATGCTAAATTCCAGCTCTGAATGGTTTTGTGTAATATGGGAGAGGGAAGTCCATTCTCTATGTAGGTGAAAATTCATTTGAATATTGTTTAAAATAGGAATGACTTGAGGAATAAAAAAAACCAACCTTAATTCCCTGAGGAAATTACTGGAACATCTAGTTTGATAAAGGAGCTTTTAATTTTTCAGCATTGGATGTCATCTTACAAAATTGCTGAGAAATTTGCTGCTGATGTTAGCAGAAACAGGTTCAATGCCTGGATGATTTCTTTATTAATTGATGTTAGTGTTAGGAATTATCTCCTTATTTTAGCTTGACTTCATTCTTCCCTTGTGTTCTTTATCACAATTTATGATAGCAAAAAGGCTTGGAAGAGATTATTGAGTCTGTCCCTGTGCCACTTAAAATTGTTACTCATGTTCCATCTTTATAATGATTGCTTAAATACCCCCTTCTGTCATCCTTATTTTCTAAGACTTACTTTCTGTATGGACGTGTAAAATAGTTCTAAGGGAATGTACAAATATATTAGGGGAAGGTTTTTTTTTCTCCTCCATATCTCCCAGAAGCCAGCCCCACTTCTGGAGCAGGAATACTATGATAATGTATCACAGGCTTGTTATATTAATTACTGTACAGTATATCACAAGTTGCTAATTTCTTGTTCTACAGCAAGGCTACCAGTTGTAATGGTGCCATAAGGAAATTTAATAGCATTCATGCAGAACCCACTGTCACCGCTTTTTAGTATGTGAGATAACAGTTCAATAAATATTCTGGGCCAGCCTAGATGACTTAAACATTGAACATGAAATTTAAAATACTTCTTTGGTTTCTTGCCAAAGGTATTGGACGCATAGGGTGCATTTACAGCTCCTGCATGATGAGGATTTGGGTTTTGTTCCTTAGGCACATGGTTGTGTTGCATTAATTTCAAGTTGACCTCCAGTTCTTTTAGTGTAATTATTACCTTTGTTGGAGGCAGGTTTTAAACCAACAAACACATATGGCCATTTATTTCTCATAGACTATGATTAGAATCTTTATTAAAATCACTGGAATATGTTACAAACTAAGCATTATGACTTCAAAAGGAATTGCATATTTATGCAATTCTGTAATATTTTCTTAAAGCCTAGCTAAGATGATTTCACATGACAGCAGTCTTAATGAGGCTTAATAAACAGTGCAGTTTGTAACCTAAGGCCAAATGCTGAACAGAAGCCAAGAGCAGAGCTACAGCTTTAGTGAACCCCTTACTGTGAAAGACGCTGGATCCTAGAGCAGCCTGAATCACCCCTTGTACAAGGAATGAAGCTCCAATAAATACAAATGAATATCCAAGATGACGGGTGACAACTTTGTGCATACGTGATTTCCTCTGATTTGACAATGCCTTGATATGGTCTTAAGGCATGTGGCTTCTTAGCAACCACTTACATTTTTAGCTGTTGAAACTTCTGGTTTACTTGCAGACATTAACATTTGGGCCTTGTGGTTTTGTAGAAGTATTTCAAACTTCCTTTGCTTACTTTTTTGTGGCCTGATTTTCACAGCTATTCAAGATCTGGAAAAACCCCTATAAACTGTCAGGGTAGCTAACAACGTTGAAATATGTGTGTTTTTTCTGCCAAGTTATGCTTATTTTTATTAAACTCTTCTGAAGTTGAATTGATACAGGAGCTTGCATGGGTGTGAAATGTCTTCAGCCTCTTGATTAAAATAAATTAGTCTTAAGCTGCTTATGGCAACCCCTATTGCAGACCCAATCATTCCCTTAAGTTGAGAACAAAGCAAATTACTCTGTCTTGATTCCTCATTTTGCTAGTGCTTTAATTTTTCTTGTCCACTTGTTAAGAACAGTTATTTTTGATAAGTAACCCTGAATTTGTTCTTTCATTTAGAGGCTTTGGTACATCTGCAAAAAAACATTATAATCAGTTGCTGGAATCAGATACAACAATAGCACACTTTAAAACAAGCTCTCTCCTCTAGCATTAATGTAACAATTAATTAAAATAAACTGTTTAACATTCTGCAGTATTCCAGCTTCTGCAGTGTTGTGGGTAGAACTCAGTAGCAATACTGAATTACCATAAATTTACCATGCCAATATCTGTTGAGGTATGGGATAAAATTATCAAGTCTTTCCTGTTCTTGTTTTGCCCAGATAAAAATTTGAGTACATTGAAACTCTGATCCTTAAAACCACCTTGTGCTTTCCAGCAGGGAAGAAAGTATTCAGGGATTTTGAGCCCAGCCCAACTTGAGGCCAGTGTAAATCAAGCAGTCATAATCTTCCCTCAGCCATGGGCTGTTTCCTACCCTTGGGGCTGAACTCAGGCTGTCTCATCCCACAAGCACATCCACTGGCCACTGGTATGGAGCCCCGTGAGGGTCCTCCAGAGATTCGGTGAACCCCCTGTGAACAAGGTGAGGAAGTAGTGGTTGAAAGACCATTAAGGGCAATGTAACTCCTATTGTAAGGTGTTAATGCTGTCTTAGTCTTTATGAAAATACTCCTAAAGGGTCTCTGGCAATACAGTATAAATGGCTTTAGGGACTGAAAAAATAGGAAAGAGCAGAGCTGTGTTACTTAAACTTGAAGAGAAAAGGAATGCTGAACCAACTATGTGGCTGTTTCTATTCATCAAAGGTATAGACCAAATTAAACAGGACAGATGGTGGCACAGGATAAAACCAAAATGGTATTGTACAAAAAAAAATAGGCAGAGAGTTGTTCATATTGGTGGGAATATTATATAATGTACTGGACTGTTTATTCAGATTACCTTCAGGTAATCTTATCAAAACCCCTTGAATTTGAGACGTTAATTGTGCGTGCTAATTTTGTGATTCTTAATCAAGTTTTACCTGTTAGTTTTGCAAAGTTGCTGAACCACAGTTTAAGGGGTTAACACTGAAAACAGGCTGGTAACAGGTTTACTATTTACACTTTTGATCTTCAGCCTTGTAAGATGGCAGAAGATGTTAAAATAACATGGAGCTAGTGCAAAAAAGATTATGCAATCAGATGCTGTTCCTTATTTAGTACAGTTAGATTACAGCAACAGCAAAGCATAAATTGTCATCTGCTGACATTTAATTCTGTGGAAAACAGGAAAAATGCACTGTTGGAAAGTGATATCAGAATCACTAGGGATTTGCAGAGATACAAAGAGGCAGATAAACATAACAAAAATCAATATGGTTAGTGTCCTGGGCTCCATCACCATTTCACAAAATGATAGAGTTTGTATTTACGGATGTCCCAAACTAATGGTGACATTGCAAGAGGTGGTCTGGCAACTACTTAACAGCATCACTCAGACTGTGAAGAGAGAAACCACAGGTTTTATTAATCACTGGAGGAAGGGAAATGAATTATGCTATTTTTCCTGAGAAGGCATCATACATTTTACTGAGGAAGATTTTCCTTGGAGTAAAGCCACATAAGTAAGACCACAAGGTCTTTAGTTGCTAAACCATGAGTGACTTAATAAGAATGTGCATTGGTATTGCCATGACTTTTGAAATGTCTGTAGTCATCTCTGTCATACAAATGTGATGCCATGGCTTGTTCAGCTTCTTGCAGTGTAGCATCTGGACTAATGTTAGGCCTGAACTTTGAATAATGTGGTATTCTAAATAAATTAGCACCCAAATCCTTTTTCAGCGTTGCTGTTTCTGCACTCAGGAGTATGTGCTCACTGACGTTGGGAAGCAAACAGGGCAGCTGTGCAGAACTCTAGAATTTCACTTTCATGTCATAAATCACTGGTTTATTTATTGAATCAAAATTGATTGTTGCTCCGCGTCACTGTAGAAGTTTTAAAAGACAAAAAGCTAAAATGGACTATAAATCCAGAATGCAATCGCTTATGATGCATGTGTCTGTAGGCTCTGAGGCCAGTTTTCCTGAAGGTATCCCATGGGAAGTCAAGGATCACTCCAGTTTGCCTGTTATCCCTTGTGATGTATTCTTGCCACTGTGGTAATAAATCAAGAGATGAAGCAATTTTGGTTTGAGTGGAGGTGAATGAGGCACATATAATAATCTGTGCCACACAGCAGCCATTTTCCTGTTGTGGAGGGAGATCTCTCTTCTCCCTCTTGCCCCTCTCTCTCCTCTGTTAGCATTCCCTGTGTTTGTGTTGCCTTGGACAGATTGTGGGAGGGTGAGTAAACTGTACTGGCCAGGCTGTCATCATATTGCACATGCGATCACGGCCATCCATGTGTGAAACGCCCTGCCCTCAGTTAAATGAGGGGCGATCCTCCATGATACATCCACTCCTCCTTGTGCAAACAAGGCACTACTAGGGCATATTGACAGTACTGAGAGTGAAGGATAAGGAGCTATGTCTGTTGATATACTTACTGATTGCCTGGAGAGTCTCAAGCTCTCTTCTATGTAACTTCAGTTATTAAAGCTTACATCCTAAGTTCTTAACTGTGGGCAGGTTTTTGAGTGGTGTAATTCTTGTGATCAGAGCAAAAGCTTCATTTTTTCAACATACTATGCAAGCATCAATGAATTGTTCCCATGTCTTTTGAAGTTTCTCTCTCATTCTCAATGTCAGAGAAATACCACCCTTCCTTTTTTCTGCTCAAATTAGATTTGCTGTTGGATAGTCCTTTTAGAAGGAAATTCAGATATGAAAGCCTGGGGGCAGTGACAATCTGGGAAAAGGTATTTGTATCAGTTTGTTTTGACTTTGTTGTTCCAGCTAGGAGGACTTCATTTGGCCTGAACAGCCATCCTGAACTACTGTAAACATGTGACTGGGTCAAAAATGAATCATATTTGATTAAACTGTCACTTGAGTCATTGTTGTCATCATAATTATTTTGATGACATGCTCAAAACAATTGACTGTTACATAGTACAGCTATTATTCTGCTGCTTTCATGCTTCTTTTCCAAACTAAGAAGGTTTATTTATTTAGATCCTTATTTATACATGCAGTATATGACAGACAGCTTTCAATCCTAGGTAAAGACAGAACTTCAGAATTAAATCAGATGCTTAGAAGTATTTTTAACTTTAGAGGTTCCTTTTTAGCCAGAGGGTGAAAGATGCTCACAAGGAAGGTTATACTGCAAGAGACCTAAACTCAGAACATTATACCAAAAGGTATAAGGGTATAAGGCCAAAGTGCTCAAGTACGTCAACACCACCCTGTTACAAACAAGCACAATTCCAGTTTGAGCTCAGAGAACCTTGTCCGTAGAGTTTGGCCTTAATTTAAATTTACTTTTAGGGCACTGGTGGGAAGGCCGGTTTTATTCATTGATGGTAATGGCTTCATCCGAGACACTGAGTCTGGTCATCAATTGTTAATTACATTTCTAATTATTTCTAATAAGAATATAAAAAAGAAAAATGTCATAATAAACCCCCTGTCATATTTTATTGGTAAGTTCACCCTATAATTTTCATGTTTCTGCAAGCGCAGTAAAAATGTCACTTCAAATTAGATTGCACCTTATTGATGGAGTGCTAAGGAAAGGAACCACTCCCTCCCTTTTATTTTAACACTACTGTCTCAAGCTGTATCACAACATCTTGGTAAGCATTTCTACTGCAGCTAAAGCAAAGCCTGAGCACTGGTCTCTGCACTGGGAGCTCCTGGAAATGTAACCCATGAAAATCTGTGACTAAATCAGTACAAGACTGATTAGCCCAGATGCTTACGCATGTTGTTTCACACATAGAAATCTCTGTCATGTGGCTTTGGTGCTGTGCTTGCTTTCTCTGCGCAAGAGCTGTGGTGAGACAGAGCCGTTCTGGGAGCCTCACAGCTCATGTTGACCGGGGCAGACATCCCTGCTGTCAGCAGTCACAACAGCAGAGGCAGTTGCTGCTCCTGCCTCTGCAGGGGGGAAAAAAGTCCTTTACCCTGCCCTGGTGAGCCAGCCTCTGCAAGGAGAGGAGAAGGAGCCTGTCTGGGGGATGGAGGCGTCAGTAGCACAGACAGCCTGTGGCTCTGTGAGCAAACCTGCTCATCAGAGCCTTGCAGAGCTTCATCTGATGAGTGCTGTAAGAGGTGGCGTTCCACAAAACTCTGAGATAAAGAACAGGGAACAAGTATGACGGTTTCTCCCTTCATCTCCTGAGTCTGAGGTGCTTGTCAGCTTGAGGATCTGAAGAAACAGGAAAGGAGAAAATGACACAAAATAGTGTAGGCAGTTACCGTCTTCCATCCTAAAATGTGTAGAACCAGACCATCCCCTGAAGTGATTCAGTGAAGAGTTGAATTCATTTAGTTTTGAAGGAGAGCTGAAGCTTTTTGATACTTCTGTTTGTGTTTTTAGTATTAATCTGTGGTGTTCATTGAGCACTCACCTCTGACAGCCAGCAAAGGAGCAGCAATGACTGGGCGAGAGGAGGGGGAAGTTAACACACTGTGCTTTTGCTGCTGCTCTCTTCTCTGCTGCCAATCCCTGAAGCTGCATTTGTAATGCAAAATGGAGGGTGGGAATGCTCTGCTGTCTGCATAGCTCAACCTCCAGCATCAAGAGTGGCCCTGAAAATGGCATTGAAATGACATAATAACCTGAAGACAAGAAGATGTACAATGACATTACAACAGTGAAAAGAAATAAAGGAGTATTTATGGGTGAGGGCAGTATCCCTAGTATCACTAATGATCACTGCTAGAGCCCTTGAGGTGTGTGTCCATTTGGTGGGAGGTGGAAGAGGAAGAAGTATGCGTGGAGGCAGAGCTGACCCTGACAAACCCAGAAACAAGAGCAGCTACAGCAGTCAGGTAATGAGCAGCAGAAGCAATAGAAGTGATATGAACTGTGTGGCAGGTTCACAATTACAGTGCTGCCTTTATTGCCACTGTTTCCCAATAATCAGAGGCACACTTAGATAGCTGTGCTGTTCTCCAGCATCCTCCACAACATCCTCCATTAGCAAAAGCCCAAGCTGCCTCATTCCTGTGTGAGCATCGATTGGACAGAAATGGGCTTGGGGAAAAAAGAAAAAGCCAATTAGCTAGTAAGGTGAAACAGTATCACTTATAAATTATAGGACATCAGCTGTCCTCAGCAATTCCGAGTCAGACACCTGCACTGGCTCCTGTTATTAAAATTGTGTTATATATGCAGATGTGGATTTTAGAAGACAAAAAACAAGCAGTGATACAGGAGCAGCTGCAGCTGTGGCAGGAAATATAAGTAATTTCATGAATACAATATATTGTTTGTTTCTGATAGTGTCTTTGGTGGTAGGAAGTGAAAGAAAGTTTGTGAAGTTGAAGACAGTGCAGTGGAGCTTAGTGTTTCGCACTGTACCTTAGATATAAAGGATACCTTGGAATGTAAGGATATTGAGTATTCAAAGTGGATACATGTAAGTATGTTACTCTATGGCTGTTTCATGGACATAGAAAGGATGGGGAACTCTTGGAACAAGCTTGGAGTTTTAGTGCTTTCATTGTCAACTCTTTAGTACTTTTCACTACCCCAACTGTCAAGTTTGTTTGTTTTTTTTTTTTTTTTGTGTGTTTGTTTTTGTTCTTTTTTCCCCAACAGTAGCCTAAAAATAGTTTGAACTCTTGCAGTTCAATATACGGATGCGTGGTTCAGATACATGGTAATATAACTGAGTAGAAGCTCTGCATGTGTTCTGTCAGGAATGTGTTAAGGTACTTAATGACTATCTTTGCATGCTGCTAATTTGGACTGGTATTTTTAGTTGTACTCCCAGTGGGAATGGGACTGAGATTTTGACAGCATCTCACAGACAGCTTTCATAGCTGACTCCCAGGGGAGGGGGGACTATGGAACCATCCCACCATTAAGGTTGATGCCTGCTTTACACTGATAAACCTAGCTCTGGATGAAATAAATTTCCAGGAACAAAACCTCCTAAAACTACACTTCCTATTCTTTCCAGTGAGACATTTGAGAGTTTTTTTTTCCTTTAAGTTCAGGGGAAGGGATTCTGGATGTGTATAAAGCTGTATATATAGCTTATATAACTGCCCATATCCTACCAACCTTAACCTGCAAATTCTTGATTGGTGTTACTCTGTTAGTTGTGTTGGAAGATTGTGGTGTTTTTCTCCATCTCTCTGCCTGTTTTTATACCATCAGGTTGGGAAATAAGAGTGAAGTACTTTCCACAGCTTGCAATAGACTATGTGGTAGACATAATGAACATCTGCAGAGATGTTCAACCAAGAGCATATAAACCTCTTCATATAAATTATACAAAGTAGAAGGAGACTCAAAAGGAATTTTTATGTTAATTTTCTGGTTTATTTTACTTGCCAAGACTGCACTGTGATATACTCTTTGCTTATTTAAATGTCTCGTATAGAATAATTCTGCAGACTAATGATACTAAAGATCTGTGATAAAAGAATAATTTGTGACACCAGAAATCATAACTTTGTGAAACTTAATGTCTGTAGTACTAAAAAAACCACTGTTTTGGAGAAAGACTTTTTACAAGGGCATGTAGGGGTAGGACAAGGAGGGATGGCTTTAAACTGACAGAGGGGAGATTCAGAGTAGGTATCAGGAAGAAATCCTTCACTATGAGGGTGATGAGGTACTGATCACAGGTTGCCCAGAGAAACTGTGGCTGCCCCATCCCTAGCAGTGTTCAAGACCAGGTTGGATGGAGTTTTGAGCAACTTGCTCTAATGAAAGGTGTCCCTGCTCGTGACAGGGGGTTGGAATTGGATGAGCTTTAAGGTCCCCTCCAGCCCAAACCATTCTGTTTCTCTAATGTTCATAATCAGAATTACTATTATTATTATTATTATGGGCATGCAAGGACTCATTGTGAGCAGTTCCCAGCATTTCTGAGGTCTGTCTTTGCTCTTTTACTAGTATTTGTGTTTTAGAGGGCCAGAGCCCTTGTGCATATTGCTGCTGTGATCCTGCAGAGTGCCTAGTTTGTACCCTGGAGTTTGAGAGGGACTGCGGTTCTGTATTGGTAGTGGATTGCAAGGGACACACAGAATAGGTGCCCGTGTTATTTTGAAAAGTACATGTTGTTGCTTTTTATTTTTACTATGGTTTTGTTTTTCAAGGAAGCAATTTATATTGGCAGCTCTGAGGATATGGAATTTTTAACCATGATTTCAGGAGCAGTTTTGTACTATTACTGGGACTTCTTCGTAATTGCATTGGTTTGGGTGTGAGTGTTAAGGGAACTAAAATACCCCCAAAATTGAGCACTGTATTGGTTTTTCTCAGTAGTCTGTCATAAAAAATTCTACTACTACATCTCTGCTTGACACTGTGCTTTGTGTATTACCCTGTTTTCAGAGTCTCATGGCTTTTGTTTCCAAAAAGTGCCAGGGTTTGGAGGCAGGTGTGGGATGTAGAGTACTTGCAGCAGTATGGGATAGGACGTTCTTTGGGCTGCAAAGGGGCAGAGTGCAGAGGCAGCAGCAGAGACCTGGAAGCATTGAGCTAGATCACAGGTAGGTCCTGAAGTTCTTCACGTTGCTCTTTGCTGTCTTCCAGCTAAAATTATTTTCTGGAACAGAGAGCACTGGCACCTTGCTTTGGACTGCACTAACTCCTGCTGTGCTCAGTGCATCTTTCTGTTGATGAAAGTGGAGCAGGTTCCACTTAGTGAACAAAACAGGCTCTTTTGTGCAGGAGGATATGGAGACACTAAATGTCAGAATGTGCTGGCAAAATATTGTGAAGCATGCAGGCTGTTACCAGAGATTGGGTGTTCTTGAAAAACATGGAGGTAAGAGGAGAGCGACATAGAAGAGGACTCTCCTGGGGGCTGTGTGACAGCAACATGCATACATTGTCTATAAAACAATGAATTTCCTCAGTATAAGTGCCCTTTATTCAAAATGGTTTTTGCTGTCATTTTACGTAAAACCAGTTGATATTGATGCTGTGGATAATGAGATTCACCAGGCTCGACAACACTAGTAATTTCTTTCCCCTGTCTCTAGTATAGGCAGATTTCTAGCAATACTGTGTAGCAGTGCTTGATCTTGAAAAACCATGGTGCATGTGATCTGGTGGCAACAACTGAGCACAGGCTCATCACCAGCAGGGAGGGGAGAAAGGGCAGGCTGCTTATGGGAATGCCAGCAGGGCAGCCATCCCCATGTGAACAGGGCTGCTGATGGTAGCCCTGAGTCTGGTAGTGACCCCCCAAGCTGATGCTGTTGGGGCACATCTGAGGGCAGGCTGGGAGGCTGGCATGCAGGCAGGCAGGGGTCTGGATCAGTGGGTGCAAAGGCAGGCACAGGCACAGTGCCCTGCAACGCTGCTCACCCGCACTGGCTATGGTACCCTTCCAAGAAATTATTTCCATAGTTTGATCTCTTTTGCTGTCAGGAAATTTCATCTTTCTAAGGCTCTGGTCATCTAAGCTCTCTTTAAAGCTAATGAATCTTACATTTTCATTTGCAGGACTGGAAAGTAATTTTCCTCTAAGCGTTTTCCATGTGTAATCACATAAATTCAGTGACAATTCACCTTTCATCCTTTCCTTATGAGCTGAGTAGATGGAACTTCTTTAATTTAGCATTGTAAGGCTTATTTTTCAGCTGCAGAGTTACTTTTGTTCTCTTTCAAAGTTTTCAGGAAGTGGAAATAATAAACTTTATCATCAGAAATGTCATTCTAATCTGGTAGGGTTTTAATTCAATCATATTTGAAAAGGGAAAGATTTAACTTCTTTTTACCCTAGCATTGGGCCCAGACATCTATGAGAAGGCAGACATAGCTTTAGATAACTAAGTTTGTTTCTTTCCAAGTCAATATCTTTCATGCTTACTTGGAAATATATAATCTTGGACAATAAAAAAAGAAGATTGAAATAACAAGCTTTTTTAAAAAAAAATCATATTGACTGGCATTAATTAGGTTTCTTTCATCTAGTTATTGATAAATCACTTTATGGCAACACTGAAGAAAAACTTCAGAGGCCATGTGTTTTTCTGTGGGTGCTAATAATACCTGCAGGTACCACTAAATGCTATCATATTATCAAAGAGTTTGAGCCAGCTTTTGAATCTAAAGATTTACAGTTAGTTTTAAAGCACGTATGGGAGAGGAGAAGGAGGCCTCTACCCTGTGTCTCTCTAAAGCGGTTGTTGCATTGATTGTTGGAGAAAAATACTAGATTTGGCCTGATAAAGTATGTCATTCCTTTGCTAGAATTACTGTACATGAAAAGATGATTTGGTGACTGAAAGAATTGCACAGTAAAATTACTGTGAAGAAGAAATGAGGCTTTCTTAATGCCCTTGATGCCATTCAGCCATACATCGTCCCAGGTTTTATTTGCAGGGTGGTTCTTGGGCATACCGACTGCCATGTGGATTGAGAGGTATCTTGGGGGCTGTCAGCAGAAAAAGCTGCTCATCTCTGTGGGGAGCTGGTGACAAGCTGGGTGCTGCAGGGCCATTAATTCCAAACTCTTCCGCCATCTGCTTTCAGGAAACAGAGAGGGGAACATCACTGACCTTCGGGGTGTTTTTGCCTGTCGCTATTAGATAGTCTTCAGTAGTACTGAGCCCTGGCTTTGAGCTCTGCCTGTAGTCCCTTTGCCTCGCTCCATCTCATGCAGTGACCTGGAAGGAGTCCAGCCCGTTAGAAACTTCGTAACACATTTCTTCTGAGTATGATAAAACTAGTCAGAAAATTATAGAAATGGTAAATCAACCTTTTATATACCTAGTGAGTAAGGATTCAAAAACTAATCAAAGAATCCATTCAGATTCTCTTGAAGAGAGGGACATATCCCAGCTGCCCAGCAATTCCTGCAGACTCAGGTGGTGTTGCTTTGCTGTGATAGCATGTCTTTCTCCTTGTGTGTTGCAGGTCTGTGGTACCTAAATTCATATGGAGCTATATATTGGTGAGGAATGCTGCCTGCTTGTGCACAGTGTCCTTTGTTTCAGCATCACTTACTCCCTATGTGTGGCATTGAGCTGGAACTGTTGTCTTGCTTGCTTGTGTCCCTAGGAGGGGTGACAGTCTTTGCTAGCTCAGGCTGGCATTTCATGCGTATTTTATGTTTTCTGTCGTCAAGAGAGGTTAAAGGTTGGGAGGAGTAGCTAAAGGACTGGCATAAGAATGATGTGGGATAAGCCGTAAGCTGGAAACTGGGAGAGTTTGCAACTCGTAGGTTTGAAGTTCCATGAGAGATTTTTGAAGCCCCCAATAGTCTTGCTAGAAGGCTGATCTGTTTTCGAGGTGTGGGTGGCCAACCATATCTGCCTTCTGCCCACGTCTCCTGGCCATGCAAGTGAGTTGCGATGAAGACAAAATAGCTGCATTACATAAACCCAAATACCCTTCCAGCTGGAGAAGAGGATGAAACTTAATGTTATCACTGTGGAGTTTTCAAAGGCCTTTTTTCATTGGATACATAAGGCTATCAGCACAGGGAATGAAATGTATTTGAGACTCACACATCTGCACTGGCCTCTTGCACTTGTAGGATTTATTTTTGACTTCTTCCATTGTGCTTGGAGTGCTTAGAGTGTCATTTGCAAAATTAATCCTTGATATGGAGGAAGAATACTCATTCCATTTGCAGAAATGGAGTAGGGACTAAAAGCCTCATTCAGCGAATATTGCAGATGTCATCTTGTGCTAAAAAAAACTGGCAAAAATGTTAAGAATGATTTTTAAAGCCGCATAAAATTAATGGCCAGTGGACATCTGAAACCTCTGAATATTTTGAAAACAAGATATTCACATATTCCTACTCCTCTCTCCAGCTGCAACTGCTGCTGCATAGCAACATTTCCCTTTTTTAAATGCATTACCCCAGAGGCGCTACCACTATTAGTGGTGGTGCGGCCTTGGCCAGCAGTGTGTTGGTCTTGCAGCTGGCTGGCATTGGCTCTGTCAGACTTGGGGGAAGGTTCTAGCAGCTTCTCAAAGAAGCCACCCCTGTAGCACCCCACTACCAAAACCTTGCCATACGAGCCCAATAGATCTTATATATATGTATTTTTTTTTTAAGGTCAGATTTTTATTATGTCAGGTGATGTTCAACATCCAAATAGTGACTGTCCCACCATAAAACTCCTAGTCAAGACTGGAAGCACACTGTTAGCAAAATACATTATTTCTTCTAGAGTCTGCCATTAAATGATGCATTGGAAGTAATAAGACAGCATCCTTTTTTTGTGGCTGAGCAAGTTACTAGTGATAGAGTAAATGCCTGTGTGAAACAGCACTTTAGTGTGGGATTTTTCTTTGGTCTTTTGTGAGAAGTGTTAACGAATAGCAATGAAGTTGCTTGCTGCATTGGTCTTTTAACTAGCCTGTTCTGGAAGAAAAACTGCTTTCTGCACATCACACTTTAACAACAAGAGGAACTGTCTTTAAGTCTTCTTTGACCTCTTTTGTCCTCAGAGGGGTGTAAATGTGCATAACTAAAATTACTGCAACATATTATTAGTTTCTGATTTTCCTGCCTTGTCCCAGAGGCAGAGCTGCAGGGGCTGGGGCATCTGCTGCTGTTTTGCAGAAGGACAGAGCTAATCATATTGGCATTCAGTCTCTCCCTTGTGTAATTCTTGTACCTTCCTGTCTTTCCATAGTCCTCTGTAAATATTAATTTGTTGTCTTGTTTTGAATTTAAAGACTGTTTTGGTTTTTTTTTCCCCTTAAGACTAATTTTCTGTAATTATTTATGCTATTACCTCTTTCTGAAAGATTTTCCTTAAAGCTATAAACTCAATTTGGGGATATAGAACAAAGCACTTTTTCTTCCTTGGCAGTGAAGACTAGAAATGGTTGTTTATTAACATATTGCAACTTATTTAGAATTCAGACAGCGATTTCTGTCCTGACAAATACTTTTTCCTCCTGTGAGGGTGGCTCCCAGTAGAATGTGGTAGACTGGGATACTCATGCCAGTCTCACTTCTGGCGTGCATACCCGCTGCTACTGAGTACTCTGGCATTTAGAAAAAGCAATAGAAGTGAATAGTGTGGGCAAGATCATCTTGCAAGTGGGAAAGAACCTGGAAATTATCTGGAAGCTCCCATTGTTGTGGTACCCTCCTTATTGATACTTTCAGAGAGTTGTGGATTATCACTTCTCTCCTTTTGTCCCTCATCACAGGCAAAAGCCTTTCACCCCACAAATCTCCCTTTGGTGCACTAAGAAGCTGGGCACTCAAGTGGCAGTAGTGCCCAAGACTTAGTTTAGGCATTAATCTTCCTTCCCAGCTGGACAATGCCACAGAGCAAAGCAGGGGTGCTCTTCACAGATTTTCTTCTCTTCTTTCTCCTCCTCCTCAAAACTGAAGATTAGTACTTAGGCTGTGTGTGCAAAGTCTGTTTATGTTTTGTATTCGTTTATTGTGTTTTAGTCATTCTGAGCTGTCTGGAGGTGGGTGGTGTAGAAACAAGTCTTGCATCCTTGTCAAGGTACTGGCAATTTGGAGCCAATGCAGCACCACTGTCATTCTTACTAGGGAATCTCAGATGTCTCCTTCACTCCATAGGCAGATCTCTTGATTTTGCCTATAATAATGCCTGATCCTCAAAAGAGATTAGACTGTAATTAAACTGAATCATTAGATTTTGTTTTCACAGTATCTCTAGGGATAAAATTAGTTGTGGGTTACATTAGCTGTGCTTGCAGGTTTGAGATTTACCTTGCTGTGGTTCTTTTTCCTGTGTTGTACTAAAAATCTCTTAAGTTGTCATTAATAAGGCGCTATTTTCTGAGTGAAAAAATAAATAACACTTGGCAGTTCACAAACTAGCAGATATGCTTTTAGCCAGAAGAAACCATGACTCTGGTAATAGGTGATGGCAGACAGGATGATCCTGACATAATGTGTCTGACTTTCATACACAGAGTGTCCAGCTGTCTTGGTTTCTTCTGTCCTTGATGGCTGGGGTCTAGCAACAGCAACATGAGTTTGAAATCCTTTTGCTCAGGAGGCTTATGTATCTTCTGCTTATGTGGCGTTTAAATGATTGACAGGGGAAACAAAGGCAGGGCTGTTTTGAGAGGAAGGGAGTTAAGAGACAAATTGGTTCCCAGTTTGTGGATAGTGTGACAATGCAGCAACAGCAGCATGAATGGAAAGATGGTTTATTTTCAGCTGTGTTACAGCAGTTTCCCACTAGTTTGTTATTCTGGATGTGAGCCTGCTAGCTGCAGGCTGCTGTACCTGCGTGGGCAGTAGGAGTGCATGCAGAAAGAAAATGTGCATTGGGAATAGAGCTGGAGAATTTTTTAGCAAGAATGAGCTAAACTAGAGAAACTTATGTCTCTGCGCTGGTTATATATTTTTGTTTGAGTCTTTCTGTTATTAGCCCTAATAGTGTCTTTCCTGTATGGGATGGTGATAGTCACCTTAGTAACTCCTTCCAATTTTCATTGCTGCTGTGAGCAGTTTTCTTTGTGCTGAGGAATGCATCTCCTTATGCATCAGGTGCACTGGAAATTCAGTAAGAAACGGTAGTTACTTGTTCCTTCCATCTGTTGTGCTTCTCAAACATGTAATTACATGGGAGGAATGTAGAAAGTGCAAATGATAGGTCTGTGTTTCTTGGCAAAACTATGTGCAAAATACTACTGCATTGGGGGTAGATATTTCTGAAACTGCTACTGCTGTGGCTACTTCTCATCAGGAATAGTTTATTTTTTCTCAAAAATCTGATATAAGAGAAGAATATATGCAAACTTGCAATGAATTGTGGGATAGAAGCCCATTAAAAGGACAATTGCAACTGGATCTCCTACTAATTTGGACTAGCTGGATTTCTGTGACGTGCAAAGCAAAGTGCCTGAGCGATGCTTTGCTCTGGGAGCTGAACTGCTGCTGAACTGCTAGGCTTGGGTTTCTTTTGTTCCTCTTCTGGACACAGGTTCTTTTTGTTAGCCAAGGACAACAGCTTTTAAACGTGAATTCTCAGGCTTGGGTTAAATCTAACAGCTTTTTATCCCTTTGTAATTAAACTGGCTTTAGGCACTGTGTCACGTGGTAGGCTGGGACAGAAGGCTGTAACAGCAAGAATGTGTTGAGTTGGGCTCTTTTTCCCTTGAGGACACCCTTAAACACGAAACACTTGCAGGAGGCACATGGTTACCAGCTCTGCACAGCATCACAGCTTCCCTTGCTCTTCAGGGACATGTTGGTTGGGCATGTGGAGTTTGTAGGAGGAGAAATGCTGTATTAGTGCAATAAAATGCGTGAGTCCTCTGCATTAGAGAAATGAGAGAGGAGGGCAGCAGTAGAGGGCAGCAATATATATATAGTTTCTTGTACTTCAGATCTGACATTTATGTAGCACAGACATATGCTATGCATATAGATCTTAAGATGGAAATGCATTAGCATTAAGTTATGCATTAGCATAACCCATGTCCACTACTCAGTGGTGAAGTGTGAAAATGCAGCCTGCATTTCTACGGCATTGCTCTTAATTGTTGCCTGGGCCACATGGGAATTGTCAGAACAGCTACAACCTTCTAACTGATAGCCTCTGAAGGAAGATCTACGTGTTTGTTTTTAAGTTATTACGGTTTAAAAGAAGACCGAGAATCTCATATGATGCCTGCAAATAAAGAGGGGCTTATGTCAATGTCTGAATGCTTTGTTCTTTCCGTGAAAGTGCTACACTGACACAGATCTAGAAATTACAAGTTGGGCTTTTTGAACAATGGCAATTTCATTTGTGTTTGTGCTCTGTGCTGGAATAGATGCGTGTCCTTCAAAGCAGCATCAGAAAATGAAATTGTGTTAAAGTATGTGCTTTCAGATTGGAAAGATTTTATTTCGCATCTCCTCTTGGAAGTGACAAAAATGCACCACACAGAAACCTTTCCCTTGCAGTCAATACATCTCTGTGAAACATTTCAGCCTTGATGAAACAGCATAATTCTGTGGGGAAAAAAAACACCAACATCCTAAATATTTTGTCAAGTTTTGACAAGATCTAGACTCTTTTCAGAGAAATCTCAGAGTAAATGGATTCATTCAAGCAGTTTGCTTCTCTTTTTGTTCTTAATAAGACTATTCTGCCATAAAGATATTTATACCATGGCTTCCAGCTTTCTGACACAAGTTTGCTGGGTGCCCTTATCATTTGTCTTGTTCTAATTTGGCAATGGATGCTGGCAAAGTCTGTTTCCTCATGTTCCTCAGACTACCGACCTATGTATGAAAGAACAGACAGAACTGTGCTTAGCTCAAATGCATACTAGTAAGGAATATATGTAACTCTTAGGCCAGGAGCTGGGAACATGAAGATTTGCAAGCAGGCTCACTGTCAAAGATGAAAAGCACACAGGAATAATAAACACCTGAGACGCTATTAGCCTCTCCTGCTGCAGAACATTTTTTCCCTTCTATGCTTTTGAGGCTTGCATCAAATTTTGAATGTCATAATCTGGAAATATGGTTTTGAAGAGTAATTATGTCTGGTTTGATTTGCAGTGAGCAAAGCCTGCATTTAGTATTGACCAAGGAGAAGACAGTATTAGGATTTACAAATTTGATAAGTTACCTGGCATCAGGTTGCAGGTACTTGATTTGATGGAAGGCCACTGGGCCTACACCTATCCCACATGCCTAAGATGTTCCTCTAATGGGACAGCTGTCACCTGCCTTTGTGAGCTTCCAGAAGATGGCTTTTAACTCTCCAGCAGCTGTGAGCAGCAGCAAGGATTAGCGGAAATAGTTCTTGAGACTGAGAAACATCACTTGAGAATTGCAGTTACTGAAGGGGGAACCATGTGCCTGTCCCTACCTCTGGGCACTGTGTGTGGGAAAGGCTTGGGGGTGTGGGCACATCCTTTCCCTCCCAGCTTATTAGGCTGCTACATTCAAGCTCTTCTACACTTGTGTCTGTTTTGTGACTGTCCCATAGGCTAATTACTTTTCTCATTCCCACTCACCCGAATCTGTTGCCATCAGTGTGAGGTCTTGAAGGAATGCCTGAGAACATTAATTTGCGGGTCTCTGAGAAATCTGACCTGCTTCAATTTAAAAATGCCACCATTTATTTACAGTGGAAAGATTTCAGCTTTTTAAAAAGAGTTATCATGAAGTGAGTTCGTCTTTGCAAATTACAGCAGCAATACATACCTTCACTGCAGGCTGTTAATGTTTCTCACTTCATGGGACCCTCTCAAAACTGTGTAGCACTCCCAGAATGATAGAAGCAGTATCAAGTGTGATGTTGCTGGCGAAGCTTGCTAGCAGAGGTGGATTCTGAGGAACAATAATCTGTGTATGTGCAATTTTATTAGCTCTCCACCTTCAGATAGAGGAATTTGTGACAGTCTGAACTGAATGAAGCATCTGCCCACCCCTTTTCTTTAGCTCTGCTTGAACGGAGCTACTCTAACTTGGAGGTTTTAGCTATAGATCTTGACATAGCCTGAAGAAGCAGACATAGGATAGATAAACTGAAGTGTGTGTTAGCATGTGAATGTAATTATGTTTTCTTTATTCACTTACAGATGTTTCTGTTGCAGTTTTTCTCCTACAGTAAATATATGTGAGTGAATGTTTCTTGATTCCTCTTGGGAATTTGACTTCCTTTTGGGATTGTGCACATGAGACACTGAGTGCTTTGTCATGTTTTTGGTGATCAGATGCATCAGCATATGCAGTCTATTGAACATAGAATCATAGAAGCACATGTTATAGTCAAAATTCTGTCTCTGCTATCATCCCTCCTGTACTCACCGGTGTGCTGTGTGGTACGCACGAATCCAACTGGTTAGGGGTTGTCAGATGAAAACCAAACTGCTGCTTTAATAACGTAGTGCCTTACTTCACACTGCTGCTCTGAAAGTACCAGGTGATAATGCACAAAAACATTTTCTGCATTGATCAGCTCATTTAAAAGCTTGTCTCCTGATCCCTTTTGAGACCCCCACCTGCAGTACTGAGTCCAGCTCTGGGGCCCCAACACAAGAGGGATGTGGATGTGTTGGAAAGAGTTCAGAGGTGGCCATGGAGATGCTCAGAGGACTGGAGCACTTCTCCTGAAGACAGGCTGAGAGAGCTGGGCTGGTTCAGCATTGAGAAGAAAAGGCTTTGGGAAGACCTTAAAGCAGTCTTCTAGTTCCTAAAGGGGCCTATACAAGAAATCTGGAGAGGGACTTCTTACAAGGTCACGTAGGGATAGGACAAGGGCTAATGGCTTTAAACAGAAAGAGGTTAGTTTTAGTTTAGATATTAGGGAGAAATTCTTCACTGTGAGGCCGGTGAGGCACTGGCAGAGGTTTCTCAGAGAAGCCGTGGCTGCCCCATCGCTGGCAGTGTTCGAGGTCAGGCTGGACAAGGCTTGGAGCAACCTGGTCTAGTGGAAAATGTCCCTGCTCATTGCAAAGGGATTGGAACTGAATGATCTCAAGGTCCTTCCAACTGAAACCATTCTATGGTTCTAAGTCATTGCAAGTCATGGTCAAACTCCATCAAGCTGATCTTCTCTTATCGAAACCAACCAATCAAAGACGTGGAGCTAAATGTATTTTGGCTGTCACGAATAAACCCAACACTGAACGCAGTCCAGCTTACTGGGACAGAAGATGTCAAACGGCTGTGTGGCACGCACACACCCGCAGGCCGTCCCTTCAGCCTCCTTTTGCCAGCCCTGCTCACGGTACCGGTGCCGCCCCACAGCTGCCGAGCAGTCCCCCCTCCGCCGGCAGCGGCCTCGGTGCCGCCGTTCCGCTGCGCTCCGGCAGGG
>JASSUY010028435.1:0-33314 GCA_032466535.1 Forpus xanthops | reverse complement strand
GGTGCAGGCGGTAGCCGCGGCCCCGGTCGGCTGCGGCGGACGGCAGTGCCGGGCTCGGTGCGGCGCGGCCCGCCCCGCTAGGATTCATTTTAAGAGGCTCGGAGGGGCCCAACCGTCACCAACCGCCTCTGGCCGAGGACGAGGCCACGCCCCCAACCCGGCGCCGCGGGGGCGGGGCTTCGCGCGGGCTTTTTAACCCCTTCTAGAACAACGGCGGGGGGGGAATGTGTGAGCGGGCGCTTCCACGAAGCCAGAGGAGGGGGTGAGCACAAAACCTTACCGCTCTTCCCGCCTGCATGACATGCCCACAAAAGAAAGCTTGGCATAAAAAAAACCAAATCTTATTTCCAAGCTTTTCTAACTTTCACCCAGCTCCCGTTTTCCACCGCGGCCGCTTCTCTCGCCGCTTTTTCCTAGCCCTCCTCCTCCCCCCTTCCGAGGAGCGCAGTGGCGGTCCCTCGGCTGGCCTGTCGCCAAGGGGCCTCTGCCGCGGGGGGGACGTGCAGCCCGGTTACCAGAGCTGCCGTCTTTGTCTGAGGGAGCAGCGAGCGCCGCGATTGGCAGAGGGCTCCGGACAGCACACCCAATCAGCTGGCGGCGAGGCCGGCCGGCTCGATGGCGATTGGCTGGGAGCCGCAGTTACTAAGCGGGACAAAGGAAGGCGAGCCCTGAGGCGGAGAGAGGGCGAGGGGCTTCGCGGGTGCCGCGGTACCGCGTCCCGGCCGGGCAGCGCGGGGCTGGGCCCAGAGCCCCCGTCACAACCGGACCCAGTGCTGCCGCTGACGAGATGTCCCCTGCACACACCGACGAGGGGTGCACGCCCCCCCCGGCCGGTGCCCCACAGCTCCGGGCCTGTCTGCTAACCCCCAGTCAGGACCGGCCCAGCTTTGGGGTCTGTGGGAGCGGGCCGCGGCTCAGGCCTAGCAAGCCGTTTGGAGGTAGAGTCCCCGTATCCGGCTGAGGCTTAAGCGGGATGACCTCACCGCACCGCCCGCAGCTGCTGCCAGACACGCGGGCTGTCCTCCCTGCCTTGCTTGTGCAGGTCCCTGGCATCCCACGTAACCTAAGTGACGGCATCATAACCGTCCACTAACAAGAGTGTGACCCTCGAGAAGCAAAATGCTCGTACTAGAGATGTGACCAAGGGAAAATAAAAGCAGAAGGGATGGCACCAAACCGTGTGGCAGCTTCTGACAAGCTTTGGGGTAAATTTGAGCTGCAAACAAAACCAAAACTGAACCTCAGGGTGATTGTTAGCCACATCCCGATGGCAGCTACAGCCCACAGCCCACAAGCACCGGCGGGAGGCAGAACTGCAGTCAGCTCGGCAGTCAGCGTTGGTCTTAGCACAGGAAAGCATCCTTAAAGTAAGGCAAAATGACAGCTGTTGAGAAATTCAGGAAAAGCTCTTTCTGGAGACTTCCAGCCAGTGTCGCAGGCACAAGGGCAGGCGAGCACCTTGATTTACTGCGGAGATGTCAGGGAACGTTAGAAAACTCAGTGCTGAAGTTGCCCGTTCTATTTGTACTTTAAAAGCATGAAAGAGTAAGCTATGAATAATTTCTCCTGCTTTAGCACTGTGTAGACAGCTCCTGAAAGTGTACTCCTGGGTTCAGTGAACCGGAGGGGGACTGCAACACTTAGTAACTGAAAGGCTCTACCCAAAGTAAGAGTATGTGGGAAGAGGATCTGAAGTTTGCGGATGTATCACAACTTTCATGGCAAGCAATTGGGAGCAATGGTGCTCCAGTAACAGAGTTCCTCGAGGGACGGACAGTTGCAGAGGAGTACAGGGCTTTGATTGAAGCAACTTATTGGGTATAAATTCCTTTTATACCCACATCCACAAACTGATGAATCCACAATAACCAGATCAGAGTACTTTTTTTTTTTTTCTTTTTTTGTTAAAATAAGTATCTTGGGCTGATACAACATATCAGCTTGAGTTTGCTCCAAGCAAAATGTGCTCCTTGGAAGCACACTCCTCTCCCCCAGTGAAATCTAAGTCGGTTCCATGAGTACAAAACACTGATAGTGTGTGCGGCAGGGCTGCTCTGCAGCCCACAAGGGTTGGGTGGTGGGCACAGGTAGAGGTGGAGGTGCCAACACTACTTTGCAGCTCCTGTGGACCCTGCCGACCCTACTGCAGCCCCCAGACTTAGATCAGCAGCTCTGGCAGGGGAAAGGAGGATGCAGGCTTGGGTTGAAATTCATTTTCCCCCTTCCTGCACCTCATTATAAGTTCCACCCACATAAGACCTAATTACTTGGCTTTTATGCTGGCAAAGTGGATTTCATCCTTGCTGTTTCCCATGGTGGTTGCCTTCATTTTCATGGCAGCACTGATGGTTACAGCTTATTGATGTTTTCACTTTAGTGATTTAAAGCAGAATACATTTTGTTATTAGTGCTGGTTTCTCTCATTGCTGCTTTAATCAAAGATGCAATTTAAGGCAAAGGATTGTGTGTAATGGTAAACAGTAGGATAATGCCTTGAGAGAACAGAATATTAATGTGTTTTTATTTCTCAAAACTCTGCTTATAATATATCCAGGATTACTTGGCTCCTAGCATGCACACATGGGGTGCTCCCTTTCTTGCTATGGTGCCTGTCTTGCAATACGGGTGAGCGGTTGTGCTCTGCGGGGGGAGAGGGAGGCACTTACACACTACAAAATCCCCTCTGCCCTTGCATCCCTCCTTTATGGGTGCAAAATCTAAGCATCCAGCATCATGGCAGTGCCCCTGGGGAACAGATGCTTGAGGTCTGGCCAGGCACTAGATCACTCCAAATTGGGAAAAGCCACATTCAAACACTGAAATAAAATAATGGTGATAATGACAGCATTTGAGCAGGGGCCACGGTGCTCAAGAGAGGGTCCTGATGCCCCACAGTACGTCTGACAGGCAAGTAGAGAGCACAGCGTCTGCTGCCTCCCTGACATCCCTGCGTCGATGGCCATGCGTTTGCTCACTTTCATTTCCTTGGATCTGACAATTTGCATTTCAAGGGAAGATTAAATATTGAAGTTTTGAGCACTTCCATGTGCTTCAGGAGGAGCCGAGTGGACCCGTGGTGGAACAGTCTGAACACAGAAAAGCCATTTGTGCCAAACTGCTTGGTTTCCTCTTTGCCGAGCCATGATAATGTGATATCCGACAGCTGAATTTAGGCCACAACAGGCTTTTATAGTTGGAGGGGTGGAGGGGGGGGGGGGCTGCTGAGTCCAGAGCACTGCCAGCCAAGCACACTAAAATGATGAGGATTTTTTTGAGGCAGGATGGAGACTCCTGGCCACTCCTGAGATCCAAAATTTATCTTCACCTTTAGCACAAGCTCAGGGCCTGCTGGAGGAGAGCTTGTAGAAGGCAGAGCTATGTTCCTGTTGGATGACTCCCTGGCCAGCAGTAAATACAATATGAAATTACTAGCCCTGTGCTGGACAGACACTGGGATTTGTGGGGTATCTTCTGTAATTGGTGGCCAGCTTCCCATGAGAGCAGCTGCATCTTGCAAGTAGCAGCATGAGATCAACCAGTCGTGGCAGTTTGGTTTAGTTAATGGATTACTCCTGCATGTTTCTCACCTCCGGGTGTTGAGGTGACAAAGGAGGGCAGGAGGGTTGGCCGCTTTGGCTCAGACACTGCACTGGGATCTCAGAGCGCTGCTAAACCTGGGGCTTGCTGGCAGGGGAAGAGGTGGTGGGAAAAACAGAGGTTCTTCCTGAACCAGTGTAGTGCTGGCAGCATGGGGACACTGCAAGCACCATCTTCCCCTTTGAACCATATATCTGAGCCCTGAAAATACCCAGAGACTGCAAAGCATTTGCCACCAGATTAAGGGTATTAACCCCTGCAGGGGTGAAGTAGCAGTGGTTTTCCTTTCCGCACCCTTCTGCACCCTCATGTGAAACGTAATGAGCATTTTTAACAAGGACTGTGCTTCCTCTGCTTTAGATTCATTTTATGTCCTATGAGGCAGCAGAGCAGTTGCCTTGCTCCACCCCAGATGCAGATGCATTTCTGTGGTGAGGAAAACTCTGGCAAGTGTGCCTGAGTCGGGTGCTTTGGTTTGAAAATTATACATTACATTAAAAACCTGTATTAAAGAATAATATGCGGTCTGAAAAAACATTCAAATGAAACACTCCAGTGTTAGGAAGTGTCTTATTTACAGCTGTCAGAGCAGCTTGTGCCCTCATCCCTTCCGTGTCCACACGACAATGCAAGAGGCATTGAAATAGGGGCTCACGTAAAGGTCGTAGCCCAATGCATGCACACAGTAGTTGAGCTTGTGAGGAATCATACATTAGGCATTTCCTAACTTAAAAGCACTTGGCTTTGCATTGTAAACAACATTCTTTTAACATAGGAAACAGCATTAAAAAAAGAAAAAGATCATTTAGATAAATGTCTGCAGCGGAGGTTATTGCAGCTGGACCTGAGATATTCCTCAGCAGGCTTTGGACTGGGCCTTTCCTCACTGCTCCAGAGGCTTTTACCCCCAGAACTACAAGATTAACGGTCGGGGCTGGAAGTGGAAAGCTGAGAGGAGGTGTGTGTGGCTTTTGCAGCCAGGCAGTGTGTGCCAACCACATTGGTGTTGGGGGAGCACATGTCTGTGCTGAAGGGTGCCCAGGGATGGGTATGCAAGGGGGTGGGCACCCAGGGGGGTGAGAGAAAGGACATACTGCACTGAGCCGAGCTGAGTTGCTGCTTTGGCAGGCAGCACCAGGCCAGCTCTTTAGAAAGTTCACGTTCAGTTATTGTTTTGACAGGCTGCCAGAGTTTTCCTGAGGAATGCAGGCACCAGAAGGGAAATGGCGATTTTCAAACTTCTCTCTTTTCATTTTTTTTTTTTTTTTTTAATAACTCAGCCAAACCAGAATGGAATTTTATGGGAAAAAATGAAAGGTACATCTCTAGCCTCGGGGCATCATCACTGCCAAATTTCAGAGCCTGGCTGTGAACAATGGAGGTGTCAGAGCATCCCCAATCCCCTAAGCAGCATACGCTTGCACTCACATGTGCTCCCTCACACTCTGGAAGCATCTTCTCTGAGGGTGAGTGCACCCACTGTACACCCAACACCCCCAAAAGACTGACATCAACCTATAGCCCATAAAACCAAGTATATTCATGGTATAAAGGCAGAGACAAAGCCAGTTTCAGCTGATTAAAGGTTTGCAGCTTGGCCTTGTGGGGATGCTTAGGTGCTCTCCCCACCCCAAACCCAACCTGCAGTCGTGGGGGACCCCTTCTCCCCACACACCCTTCACTATGACATCCCAGAGCCACAGGGTACTTTTTGCAGGTTTTCCTACCCCTAGGAAGGTCAGGAGGTTCCAAGCTCCCCTCCTCCTCCTCCTTCTCCATGGAGCAGCAAAGCAGCCAGTGAGCCAGGCTCCGGTGCTGCGGCACCCTAGGGTCTGTGCGGCTGTGGAGCTGGGCTGGGGAGCTGCCAGTTACCTTATATTTTCCAGTACACTAATTTCTCTTGTCATCTTGCCAGTGACAAAGAGAGAGAGTTAAACAGAGCAATCCATTAAAGAAGCAGCCTGACAGACCAACTGTTAAGGGTTTCAGCGATCCCCATTTACAATGGCTTGAAAAAAACTTTGCCTCAAGCAGCTCCAATTACAGAATTATCGGACCACACTCCAGTCCCTTTGTGCACTTCACATCTCTGTCATCGTTCCAGGCCTCTCTCTACTTAGCTTGGAAATGGTGAGCAAAATGGAAGGAGACTTGTAACAAGTTCAGAGAAATTAGAGCGGGGGGGAAAGAGAGAACAAAAAGCCACCCCCTAGTTCTAATGTCCTGAACCAGGGCATTTTTGTACTGTAACACTCTACAGGAATCTAAAATATTTTTCACTTCCTCTATTCATTGCTTTAATGCACTGGAACTACTTGCTCAGATTTTATATATTTTTTTTTACCCAAGGAATGCACAATAACCACTCTGTAAATTCCTCAGGTCTGATTTTAAGAGGAACTGTAGAACTTTATTCATGGAGGAAAGAAATAATCCCAATGCCTTCGTGCAATAACTCGTTCTTTTTAATAACCATAGCAGTATATGCTTTGATCACAGCTAGTGATGCAAGTGGCAGGAAGAGGAAATCAACAGAGGAAAAGCAAGGTCTCATCCCTGCTTTGCTGCCATCCCGCTTGCTGGCCTTCAGGCTGAATTGCCAGCACTGCTTTTAAGGTGGCACCATTCCCAGTAGGAGTAGTCCTGGGAAAGCCCAGATGAATGGTCACTTTTGCAAATGCAAAGCTTGATCTCTATAGATTTGTTGTTATTGAGACAATAACCCCCAACACAATAGCTTTCCTGCCCTAGGATGCAAAGCTGAAAGGTTTCCTAACCCTTCACCTGTGGCTTGAGCCAGGCATTGTCACCCATGATGATGTGGCTACGTGACAATGGTCTTTATGACCCCAACCACATGTCAACTCCAGCAAACTCTCCCATTCTTGGCTCTCAAACTTTTACCATCCCATAGCTAGTGTTATCCTAGCATTAATACCCTCATATATCCATAATACTTTGCCCCACAGAAAGAAAACACTTTCCTTTTCTCGCAGAGGTTATCTAGTTTCACAGGGAGGAGAAGTGAGTGAAGTTGTCCAATGTAATGCTTAGGGGCAGGTTGAGATCAAGCTCTGGTGCTAGTGCATGAGTGAATGCTGACTTCACTCTAGCCCTAAACAGAAGGAAGTTTCTCATGGCTGAGTCCCCTTGTCCCTGTCTTTCTCTGGGATGCAGTGGAACTGATCCATTGCTTTTCAGGTCCAGATGCAAAGGCATCCTTACTCAGAGCTCTGCCCAGCCACAGTAAGAAACTCCAAGGTTTTGGGTGGAGATGGAAAGTGGGAGAAAAAAAAAACCTTAACAACTGAGGATGCTCTTAGAGGTATTGAAAAGTCCATCTCATTTCTTACTAATCATTTAGGCCAAAAATTCAAACATCAGCAGCACGTTGGCTGGGGTTGTTTTGCTAGTAGTTATCCACATGCAATTCATGCCTTGGAAAAAGACCCATTTACCATCATGCATTGTTGCTTAGCTACACGCACTTTCCCTCTAAGTTTTCCCAAATGGAAACATGGCTCTATTTGCTTTGGAGATAATTTTCCCTGGCTTTCTTTGCTTTACAGTAAATAAGCACAAGAACAACCTCTGAACACTAAGCAGGGAAATAAAACAAACAGCACTGTATAGGATAATAGTTTAAAAACCAGCGCATGAACGTGATGCCTTCCTTGTCCAGCCGAGGTGATGGGCAAGGAGGGCTTGAGCAAAGACAACTTGCACATCAGCTTTAAGACCTGTTTTCTCTGTCGTTTGCATTAAGGTTCTTTCCCTCATGAAGATTTCCAAACCCAAGGGGGGAATTCTGTTGAATAATGCTGGGTTCCCAAGAGAAGAACATGAATTCCCTGGAGGACAGATGGGACTTCAGGACACTGATAACTCACTCTGTCTCTGCTGCCATGCTTGCCATGTGGAGTCCTAGGCATCCTCTAGAAGCATGCAGGAAGGCACCTTCCTCATACCTGCAAACCATCACACCACTTTGTACCACCAGATGAGACTTTATCACCATTTCACGGGATTTAGTAAGTCCTGGCTGCAGTAGCATAGCTGTCAGTGGGCACATGCTGACAGATCAGCCACCATGGCATGAAGTTCATCTTCTCAGCACACCAGGTAAATCCTTTGGCCATTTGCTGCAAGCCTGAGCCAACCGGTGCCTATCCTGCACAGATGTCCTTCAAACATGCAACAAATCCAGAGCATTTGGAAAGCATCAGCTTTTACTGTTTGCATACGGAGGGACTGTGCCGCACTTGTCCGTCTGGCCTCCTGCCTCCCAGGAGCATTGGTCTGCCTAAGCATGTGCCTTGGGGCTAAGCTGTGCCGGCACGGTGCTTGAGTCCAGGATTTCCAGATGTCCATCAGTTCTGTTCCTCAAGGATCAAACAAACTTGCAACATCATCAGGTTTTATTGAGGACAAAGCTTTTTGGGTAAAAAGGTGGCTGTGTCTCTCTCACAACATGTAGTTTGGTAAAGACCAAAGTGTAAACCCTTTTGTTTCTCAGTGCCATGAGCACGCACAGCACATGAACTCTTTGCAGGGTGTAGGCAAAGCTGGAAGCTGCTGGAGCGCTGGGTGCCTGCAGAACCCAGGAGTGGGACATGGGCAAGCACTCACCTTGTCTTCTGCTGACAAAGCATAGAATGTGTATTGTCTCCGAAAAGAAAGAGGGGAGAGACAAAGCAAATAGTGTGATACTGATTACCAGGTCAACTTACTGGTCTAAGGTTTAATACAACAGTTTCCAAGCCAAGAATCTGCCAGAACATGAAGAGGGATATTGTACTTATGTAAATCCTGGCCAGTGGGTTAACACATCCCAGACACTGCACGCTCTCTGAAAGCTGCCAGCACCTGAAGAAGCCACCCTTACTGCCTCACCCTTTGGAAGCTCTTATCTTACTTTAACCAAACTTACACAATATAACTTTGGTTTAGGTGATACCTCCCAGGTGAACAGTCTCTTAAAAGGGCTTTGAGGAATTAAATGAGAGAGAACGGTAGAAGAGGGAGAGGCAGGGAATGAGAAAAAGGCTTGCTCCTGCACCACAGGAGGCAAAGTTGGTGGATACTAAAACCACTAAACAAGGAGCTAGGAGCAGAAATAAATGGGTTATCAGGCAACCTGCCACTTAGAGGAGCCCCGAGGCAGTGGCTGGGTCCCAAAGTGAATATCCACTTCACCATCTCTTGTGTCTCCGCAGCAAGGATGGGGATACTGTCACCTGCAGATGCCGTCTGCGTCTGTGGCACTCCAGCTAACCTTCCTCCACCTCCACACACACTGGGCTCATCTTCCTCATCCTCATAGCACAGTCCCATGGGCCTTGTTTTCCTGCAGTGGGCAGGTTTCAGCACAGAGGTTTTGGGGAGCTCAGCAGGTGATAGGATCAGCCAGTGCTCTCTCTTTCCCTCTGCCATTGCATTCCTGCTTCTTACACTCCCCTTTGTTCTCTGCAGTTGATGGGGAGATGCCAGGTCTCTCTTGCCCTGGGAAAAGTATGGAAACCTGCTCTTAAGAAGGGTGTCTCCTACCTGGAGACATGGGCTCCTGCTGTGGGCAGTGGCAGGGAACAGGGCATGGCTGATGCAGAAGGCAATGGGAGGACCAGCACAGTTGTGCTTATAGAATAGAATCACAGAATCATAGGTCAGTTTGGGTTGAAAGGGACCTTAAAGCTCATCCAGTTCCAATTCCCTACCGTGGGCAGGGACACCTTCCTCTAGACCAGGTTGCTCCAAGCCCCATCCAATCTGGCCTTGAACGCTGCCAGGCATGGGGCAGTGACAGCTTCTCTGGGTGACCTGTGCCAGTGTCTTATCACCTTTATAGTAAAGAATTTCTTCCTAATTTTAATCAAAATCTACCCTCTTTCAGTTTAAAACCCTCTTGTCCTATCACTATGTGCCCTTATGTGACCACATTGCTCAGTGCCACCATGCTGTTGGAGGGAAGGCAGCACAGATGGCTGAGAGCTACATCTAGCACTGGCTCACTGCAGGCTGGGCACCTACAGGCCTTAGGTCCTGGAGCTGAATCAGGCCAAGGACGCTTTTTAAGAATGGAAATTCCTTTGAGTTTATTGTCTTTGAAAGCCTGGAAATGCCTATTGCTCAGAGGAACAGCAGGCAGGCAGGATAAGGGTCTGGCAGTACTTCCTCTTTGCCCCATGTCCTTCCTGGGTACCCTTTGGGGCCCAGCCCAGCTGACAGTGCCCCCCATAGTTGTCTTGGAGTTGGCCCTGTATAAATCAAACATCAAAAGGGCTCTTTCAGCAAGGGCTATTTCCACATCAAATGCCTACCTCCAGTCCTGAGCCACTGGGGAGAGAGCTCTTCATAAAAGGAGAGGGAAGATTAATATTATTTTTCAAAAGTATAATGGGAGGTTTCCACTCCCTGAGCACTTTGGAGTTGGTTTTTGCACAAAGCCAGAATAATTCCAACCCCAAAGGAGAGAGAAACAGAAAAACACATTAGAGAGGGTTACAAGTGCCTGAAAAGAATGGCTGGTCTGAATAGGAACATTCATGTCACTGTGACTTTGGGGGCTGGAGGAGTCTGCTGCTGGGAGACCCTGCCTTTCCCATGGAGATGTGTGTCCTCCATCCTCACTCTCCATGGAAAGAAAGGTGGCATGAATCATGGCCAGTGACTGGCCGGCATTGTGCCTGGACCGCGGCGCAGCTCTGCCTTGGAAAGGCACCTGCGGCCTCAACATCTTCCTCTTAAAAACATGCCATAGCATCTCGGGGGAACCACATCCCAGCAGCCTTGACGGTGAGTTTCTGCTCTGTGAACATGAGCCGCTGGGCCAGACGGGTGTATAAACAATTATTTGATCACTTCCACTGCAGCAACCAACTTAAAAAATAGCTCCGATTCACAAGCCTGCAGCCTGGTCCTGAAAAACCAGACTAGGAGCAAGCTCCCACCCTGGAAAATCCCTTGCCTGTGTCTGTTGTGCATCCTTTCCTGTGCTGGGAAGGATTAAGCTGGCAATGGCATGTGCTGGGGCAATGTCCCCAGGCTGCTGGGTCAGCATCTGGGAGGTGATCTGTCCTTGGGCAACTTAGTGCCTTGCTTGCTTTCTGCTTCTTGGGTATTCAAGAGTTGGGGCTGAATCTCTCACCAGCATGTACCTAACTTTCTCCTGGTCTTGGGGTGGAGATGTGAATTGAGATGGGGGACAGTCCTGTAGTGTCAAGCCTCAGTGCCACTGGTGACATGGTGACATGAGAACCTCAGTGGTTTTCATTTAGCAAGCAGGTAGGGAGAACATCCTCATGGGCAAGGGAGAATAAAATGCAAAACATGGTCCCGAGGGCTCAGAGAAACGGTTCTTGTTTAGCCAGATCTTACATTTCCCCTATGCTTGGAGATACCCATCCATTGAGAAGGCTAGAGCTGGCATCTTCACCATGTAACTCCCACTTAACCCCTCAAATAAATGTTTCAGTTGTACTTCAGGTTCATCTGCAGGACCCCACAAGGGCAAAGATTTTACATTCACCCAAGAAAGCAGAAAAATCCTCCATTCTCTCCACTGAAGATTGATGGGAGAGCAGCAATGGGAGAAGGAAGCAGCAAGAGGGTGGCTGAGCAGTGGTTTGTTCGACCAAGTCAGCCCCAGCATCCTTCCTTGGTGGCTTCCCTGCACACCCAGAGCCAAAGCAGAGGGGTGACAGCAGACACGGTTCCTCTCCCTGCGACACCATCTGCCTCCTGGAAGGTGGGGAAAGCCCTGGGAAAGAGGCTTCTTGCCGATGACGGGTGCTGACGTGTGGTGGATCAGTGCTGGGAAAGCTGAAAGGCGCGCTGGAAACGGGAGACGCCTGCGGCAGATGACTGTGCCAGTAGGATACAGCCAGTTTGCTGCCTACGGGACTTCAAATGCTCTGCCCAAAACAACTTACTCAGATTTACTGTAAGCGGCAGCCAGGCCATCTATAGCTTGTGGTGAACATACCAGCCCTGCCGGCAGAAAGCGCTGCAGAAGCCAAGCTGGACCCTTGCCCGGCAGGCTGGAGGAAGGGAGCAAGGGGAACGTTCTATGGTACTGCCTGCCCTGGCTCCTGGCCCATGGGGAGCAGCATTTCCCAGAGGTTGCTGCTGACTGGAGAAGGCACTGGAATTCGGTGGGCTGCTTGTTAGGGAGGCAGCAGAGAGAGATACAAGTGGTGAAACAGGCGTGGGCTCCTCGATGTGTGTAACGCACATACACATGTGCATACGCGGATGTGCACACACACTGGACCCCCTCCTGATATAGCCCCTCCTGCCTGCAAGCCTGCTGCTCTCCATAGACAGGTCCTGATGGCACAGAGTGGATTCCCACCTCATAGCCTCCAAATGCAACTGTTTGCCTCTGATCAGAGCCTCCCAGTCTGTGCACCAGGTGGCTTGGGAAACACTCATCTAGGGCTAGGTGTGGGAAGAGTAGCTGTAAAGGGGATGCTGCTGCAGGGATAGGATGCTCTGGTAAGGCCATGGAGCTCGTGATTAGGGATGGCTAATTTTCCACTCGTATCAGGGCTAGGTCACTGTGAATTCAGGGCTGCCAGTGAGGAAGGAAACCTGGCTGGCTCTTCTGACCTGTGGTCCAGCAATGGCCCTCCTTTCTCTTCCTCTCCCACAGCATGCAGCGCTGCTGGTTTCCAAGGGGAAATTCAGAAGGTTTTTCCCCTGGGAAGGGGCTTTGGGGGAGCCAGTGGCTGGTGGAGATGGTAAAGGAAAACCATGGTTTCTGATATTCAGAGGCTGTACAGGTGAAGAAGGGAGGGTCTCACCACTGCACAAGGGCATCACTTCTGAGCCCTGTGCCAGGCAGCAGAGACAGGATCCCTGTGCTTCAGTTAGGAAGGCAACAGTCCCAAGAGAACATATCTTCTACACCCAAAACATTTGGTGACCAAATCACCCCTTCCTGATCTCCATCAACTATCCCCATCCCACCATGGAGCTGGCTGCAGACTGTCCTCATGTACCTGGTGGCATTTGTGGAGCAAACCTACTGCAGGGGGCAAATGTAGAAGGCGGTCTTGAAGCCTGTCTGGATGCCTTCAAGGTACTAGGGGCACCTTTGACATAGGATACCAGATGATTTCTGGATGCTGGCATGCAGGAGGCCAGACCACACCACTGGAGGGGACCCCACCTGTCACCCCAGTCCTATGAATGCAGTTCCCACTAAGACCCCAAACCAGACCAACTCATTGCTACAAGACACATCTCAAGGGGCAGCAAACCTCTTGGTGGGGCTGGGACCCACTGGGGGTCAATGTGCTCCCCTATTGGTGCAGCCACAGGTCCTGTTGCAGCCAGGTCTGCTGTCTGGCTTCCCCATTGTTGCTGGCTGCAGGTCCCAGTGCCAAGTCTGGGAACAAACAAGGTGGATACTCTCTTGCCAGGCACTTTCTGCCACCCAGCATAATGCTCAAGGATGATACTGTGAACGTTAACCCTGGATCAGGGGTTACAAGCTGTTGTGATGCCCCAGGGAGCTCCCCATTCTCCCATACTGGTTCCACTGTAGGGAAAGCTCCAGTCATAGCAGAAACCACTTGAGCAGCAAAGCAAAGGCACGCAGAGCCTGGGAATCCCCCTGCTGCACCCTGCTTCCAGCCTTTGTGCTAGGATCCGGGGCGGTGGTGGTGGCACAGTGGTGGCCATTGTGTCACCCTTGCACCCCTTCGTGCCCTAGGAGGTGCTGCCGGATGGAGTAGGACCATGCGAGGTCTGACCAAGAGAACACCTTGTCCCCTCCAGCACAGACATGCTGGCAAGGAGGTTTCCAATAATACTGCGTTCCCAGAAGCCAGGGGATGTTCCAGTCTGGGCTCTGCTCTCTCAGCTCATGCTTCCTTCCCAGCTCAGCCTGCAGACCTGGCACTTGGGCTTAGCACCAGCAGGATGAGACTGAGGGTGGGCAGCCCTTTGGGCCAGGCCCTGTGGTGCAGAGCTGGGATTCCGCCAGTGCCGGTGGCTGCTGCAGCCCTTCTCCTGGCCCCTATCCCAGCTGGGCCATCTTCCCTGTTGGATTGCACCGGCTGCAGGCTGCCAGAGCCATGTGCTGCCTGACACCGTGATGTCCACCATGTCCCCCTGTTCCAGAGCATCCCACTGGAATCCTGTAATGAGGCACTGCAGCCTCTGGCAGTGGTGGGGATCACTGTGCCACAGGTTGCCATAGGGGTCAGGAGCTGGGAGTTTTGTCTCTCCCATTTCTGGCATGGAGGTGAAGCATTGTGCAAAGGAATACACATAACGAGCTAGATCCTGCTTGCAGGCCTGGATCCTGCAAGGGATTACTCGTAAAAGGATAAATCCTGCTTGCACGCAGCCACCTTGCTAGTGCCCAGCAGCAGGCATCAGTGTGGTCTGAGGACTGATGGGCCTGATGCAGCACAGGCACTGGAGGGTGTGAGTGCTCCGGTGTGGGGGGAACCAGTGGACACCAGCCAGGGGTGCAGAAGAGGATGGCTGTATCCCATAGCAGCCTCCCCCTGCCTGCCCCAGCCACCCAGTGCTGGTTGTGGATGTTTTGTGTTCTGCAATGAATCCAGCTGAAAACAAGCAGGGCTATGCCTGCAGGTCTGCTCCTGAGCCCAACTTCTGCTCTGTGAGTTTTAATCACAGAATCACAGAATGGTTTGGGTCAGAAAGGACCTTAAGATCATCCACTTCCAACCCCCTGACTTGGGCAGGAGTCCACTACGCCATGTCACCCAAAGTTCAATGTGGCCTTGAACGTTGCCAGGGATGGAGCTTTTACCACTTCCCTTGGCAACCCATTCCAGTGCCTCACTGCCCTTACAGTGAATGACTTCTTCCTTATATCCAATCTAAACTTCCCCTGTTTTTCTCACAAATATCCTAGTTTTTGCTCTGTTCAGGCTCTGATTTTGAAGCCACCAGCACTGAGCTCCTAGGGACTGAGGGGCTCCCAGTGCCTGCCCCTCTCCTGCCTGTGGGACTGGCTTGACAGAACAAGTTGAGTCTGACCGTGACCCACACAGCCCTCCAGAACCAGCCTGGCCTAAACTCCCTCCTCTGCAGGAAGAGTTCAAGCCTTCTAGTAAAATCTGGGAAGGAGTTAGCAAGTCTTTATGGCAGGTGGATTAGAGGCAGAGGTAAATGCTTCTGCTAAGTGTAATCAGGCTGGTTAAAAGCTCAGCTCAGTCCCTTTCCCAGCATTGTCCTTGCTTCTGGTAAATATAGAAAACACATCTGCAAACAGGGATTGTTCCTTTTGCCTATTTAAAGCCCCAAGAGTGTGGGGTGAGCCTATCACCCTTCTCCTCTCCCCAGGGTGTCATTAGGGTTTATTGCCACCCTGCTGGTGCCCTCCTCTCCAGGCTGGGGCTGGCGCTGGCAGCCTCTGATCCTGCAGGTACAGCAGGAGAGGGATTACAGCTCATGGGGCTGCAGGTCAGACCAGGTGAAGGCAGCAGAAGTTCTTGGTGTTGGGAAAATTGGGCTGAGAGCAGAGCCAGGGCCCACTTTCACCCTACAAGTCAGGGGTTCCTTCACTTCTATGCTGTGGGGAGCACCCCTGGGTGAGGTGGAGTCAGGGGAGACGGGGACTGGGACGCTGGGGTTTACTGTGAGTCATATAGAGGCCCAAAGCAGAAATAAAAATCATAACTATATAAAAATAGGTAACAGTTACCTGGGTCTTTCTAAAACCCCCTATTCAGGAGGTGGCATTAAGGTAGGAGAAGGAATGTGGTAGCTCCTCCTGTGACCCTCCCTGCCTTGGCCATCCCTCCTTATGGCAAGAGCATCCCTGGGTGACCTGTCCCCACCATCCCCTGCAGGTGACAGAGGACTCCCCTGGGCAAGGCTAATCAGCACCCACATGCTGGCCCCAGGAGCTTGTGTATGCCCTGGAGAGGGTCCCTTGTCCCCAGGGCTGGAGTGTGCTCAGATGACCTCTCACTGGGGATTATGGCCAGCGTGAGAGGCTCTTACGGGGAACATGAGGCAGGCAGAAATGGGGTTTACCAGAGATTAAGGTATTTTTCATGCATTTAAACTAGTCATCAGGAGCCCAGAGCTATGTAGGAGTCAGCAACTTGGAGCACAGCACCCAGGGGACGGGGGAGAGGTGTGGGGAGAAGCTAATACCTGCCCTTGTTCCACCCTAGGGCTTGCAGGGAGCAGGGGGAAAGATGCTCACGGAGGCTTGAAAGCCCACAGGGCTCCAGGGATAGCCTGTGAGCCCTAATCTGGGGAGAGAAGAACGTGTGCTGCACAACCCCATTGAGATACACACTGGCAGAGGAAAGGATGGAGTGTTCGAGGGGGACAGCAGCAAGCCCCAGGGGTATAGCAAAGCCCTGTGCCCTCTCTGGGACCAGGACAGAGTGGTGCATCCCAGGAGGCATGAGTTGCTGGGTGGCTCCAGGATCTTGTTAACCTTAATCCTCCCCTGGATTAATGCTCAGGGGAGCTGGGGACAGCATTTAAACCTGCAGGAGCAAGCTCTCACTTTGAGTGCTTCACTGCAGTGGGGCTGGGGGGACAGAGGGCACAGGGAGGGGGGCAGGTGGTCCTGTAGCCTAATCTGACATGTGGCCTTGGGTTTTGTGGGCACGTTCCTGGGCTCTGCCCTCCCTGGGAGCAAATGGATGGGCAGCGTGATGCCCAGCTGCATGATAGGGTCACATCAGGTGAGGAGAGCTGCTCCAGGAGGCTGTTGCTGGGTCTGGCTCTGCAGGGTCACTGTGGGTCAGAGCAGGTGGATGGAAAGTGTCTGCTCTTGGAAGGATGCTCTTCTGGGGGAATGTCTGCCTGGGATGAAGGTTCTGGGGTGAAATCCTTCTCTCAGGCTGAGCTGGTTGAAAAAGTTGGGGCTGCTCAGCCTGGAGAAGAGAAGCTGCATGGAGACCTCATAGCAGCCTTCTAGTACCTGCTGGGGAGGGACTCTTCATCAGGGGCTGTAGAGACAGGACGAGAGGTAAAGGCTTAAAACTTAAATAGGGGAAGTTTGGGTAGACATAAGGAAGAAGTTCTTTACTGTGGAGGTGGTGAGGCACTGCAATGGGTTGCCCAGGGAAGCTGTGAATGTTCCATCCATGGTGGTGTTCAAGGCTGGGTTGGACAGAGCCTTGGGTGACATGGTTTAATGTGAGGTGTCCCTGCCATGGCAGGGGGGTTGGAACTACATGATCTTAAGGTCCTTTCTGACCCAAACCATTCTGTGATTCTATGGTTTCCACGGGGCTGAGCTTTCAGCCTGGCAGATACTCAGGGATGCTCAGATCCTACCCACACAGAACCCAGGCTGACCTCAGACCCCAGCAAAGGATCCAGCATTAGAAGCCACACTCTTCTGCAGCCACTAGCCATGCTGTGGGACTTGCAAGGCCACTCAGGGGCAGAGCAGCCTGGCTGTCATCCAGACCACCCATCCTCACAGCATCCCCAGCTCTATCTCCCCACCAAAGGAGGTACCAAAAGCCCCATGCAATCCCTGTGGTGCCTCATCCCATCCTGGTGGGGACTCCACACCAGGTTCCCAGCCCCCACTGAGCTGCAGTTGCCACCTTCTCCCTTAGAGGATATTCCTATCCCTTGGCAGCCCGAGTGTAGCTCCCTCTTGGTCATCCCCTGGTGTTCCAGGCAGCACAACCACAGTATCCTCTGGACCCCAAGCATAAGTTACATCTTCACTCCTCTGCAGGATTGGATCCTCATGGGAATCTTCTCCTTCATGCCTAATCCAGCCCCATGGCTTCATGCTCTGGGGCTGGCACAACCCAAACCTGCCACCTGCCCCAGAAAGGTGCCACAGGACATTGTCACCCATCAAACAAGGCCAGTGTCACCTTGGGTGCCTTGGGGTGGCCTTGCAGGGGCTGTGGGTGCCATGTGCCTGTCCCTGGGGCAGTGTGGAAGAACGGGATGTGCTGTTCTAAGTGGCGTCTTAACTAGATCTGATCCAGCCTTGCAAAGCCACAGCGCCTTCAATTCCCTTAGCTCTCCAAATCTGCTACTGTGCATCTAAGCGGATTATTTTAAATACCCCATGATGGACTGCTCCTTTGTAATATAATCCAGCCTTGTGTGTCCCATTCCCCTCCTATTTGCTGTGATTTAGCAGCAGCTGTGACAGCTAGAAACTTCCCCAGCTTCTCTTGCTCCCTAGGAAACATCCCCTGTGACAGCCCCTTCTCCAGCATCCTGCTCTGACCCATATGGCTGGATGCTGAGGCTACTCCCTTCCATGCACCCTTAGCATAGAGCCTTTCATGTCTTGGGATGGGCAGTGGCCATAGGATGTGCTGCTCCAGAGCTGCTTCATCTGTACCCAGAGCTGAGCCCCTGCATTGGCATTACCCCACATCTTGGGGCCAGACCTTTGCAGAATCTGGCTGCTTCCACCCAGATAAGAGCCATGCAGGGGCCCTTTCGGGTGGGTTTTGACAGTTTTCAGGCCTCTTGCTCAAGCTGTCTCTGGCACCTCAGCCCTGCCATGAAGTCAGTCAAGCGAGCAAGCATCCTGCCTCCTGCTCCTGCTGGAGAGGGCATCTGGGGAGGAAGAGGCCGGCACGGAGCTCACCCAATCCCACTCTCAGCAGCAGCAAAGAAGCCGCCACTATTCCAAGTGCTTCCCTTTGGGGCTTGTCTGATTAATGAGGGCTTGTTATTTCCAAACTGTTTGAAATCATGTTTATTTTATCTGCCGCCGGATTCCTCTGACTCAGGGCTCATCGTTAACTGCCAAAGATGAGTGACAGATCCTGCTAATTACAGCTAATGATGGCCTTAAAGGAGTTCTGTGAGTGCACGTGTGTTTGTGTGCACACATGCCAAGGGCCATTTATAATTTAAAGTGGGGAGAGTCGTTAGCATAAACCGTGCCGGGATTAATTGCAGAGAGCGGTCTCTCCAGGGAGGATGCTCACCGAGAGGTTGTGGTTTAAAGTGCTGGATGCTGAGGATGATACAGGCTGCCTGGGCAGTGGCAGTGTGGTCCCAAGCTGGGTGTCAGCCTTGGGGACACCAAATCAGAGCCACCACATAGGAAATGTTTGGTGCAGAGTCACTGGGCAACTAGTGGGGACAAGGGAGGACCTTTACAGGTAGCACAGGGGTGACCAGCTCAGAGCCATGCAGGGCCATGGGAGATGACATCCACCCCTTGGCAGAGTTCGAGGGGGGCTTTTCCAGTTGGAAGAAGCACTGTGCCCAAAATACCCAGTTCTGTTCCAGCTTCCATGGGAACAGGCAGTGAGAGCACTGGGAAATGTTTTTTATGGCCTCCCTGTGGACAAAGTTCTGCAGGAGCACAACCCCTTACTAGACACTGGAGATGTCACCTGGAGACTGGGGCTAGACTGCCTTGGGAAGAGAGATCTCCCCACTTCAGACCATGGGCAGTCCATCCCTGGTGTTGCATTCTTTGCTTTTACCTTTCTCCCCAGGAGGGAAAGAGGGAAGATGGAGAAGACAAGGCTTCACCCACCAGCTACAGGAGCTCATGGGCAGGCAGTCAGGAGCTCAGACAGAGCCCCTGACAGTGCTGGTGGGGGACTTCCATGATCGGCACAGCAGGGTTTGTTCCAAACCCTTCCCTACAGCAGCTCTCCACTTGCCCAGGCTGATTTTCACCCCCTGCAAAGAGGGCACGCCGGGTCAGACTCGCATGTCCCTAGCTGCATTCACTCACCCTTCCTCTCCTCAGGTGTCCAAGCAATAAGCTCATCCCTCTCCCAGCCCTGCTGATGCAGGCCATAGAGGAAGCATCCAGAAGGAAACCAAAAGCTGTTCCAGATGGCAGAAGGCTCAGCAGAGCAGAACAACTGCTCCCCAGCCCTTATCTTTCTGCAAACCAAATCCACCCTTCTTGGAAAGAAGTAATTCAAGCTCCTCGGCCCTGGCGAGTGGGAAATGTGGAGCACCGGCGCCAGCTCCCTGTCCTGCAAAGTGCTGCTATATTGGTCTCTGCTACAAGAAGGTCTAAATTGGAAGTGATGGCAGCAGCACCAGGATGCCAGGATGGACTCTGGGGCCAGCACGAAGGGGTTTCAAGGGCTGGATGTGCTCAGCGCACAGGGATGCCTGCCAGCGCAGGACACTGCAGTTCTAATCCTACTAAAAGCTGGGAGGAAACTACTTGGATGAGGGCTGTTGGCTGAAAAGACCACATTCAGATCAAGCCTGATGGTTTGTGAATTTGTCTTGGATCTTTGGAAATGTTCTGGACCCCAAAACACTCAGGTTTCTCTTTCTGAAACATTCCAGATGTTTCTGTTTAAGGCTCTTGTAGAAACAGCTGTCAGAGGCTGTGGAGCAGAGTTCCCTTCAGAAATGTGCAGCCATTCAATGGTATGACTGCTCCCAAAATGGCCCAGAGGCTGTCTGAGACAGGGCGAGCTTGGGCTGGTGCCTTTTACATGGCCAAACCCCTGTCACTGGGAGTTTCAGGCTCTCCAAGCCCCATTCACAAAGGGATCCTGGAGGCTTGTGCTCTCCTGACCCTGCTCTTTCCCCTGAGTGACTTCCTTTGCCATCTTTCTCCCTACCACCTTCCAAAGCCCTCTCCAGGCCACCTTCCCCATAGGTTTAAATCCCAATGTAGCAGCACTGGGAGGTGACAGGAGAGATGCTTTGGAGAAGCCATGGGCTGGGAGTCGGAGGCATCAGTGTTGGTGACCTCGGGGACATCAGTCTGGGCAGTCCCTGTCTGTGGTACACAGAGCCACACAGGAGATGGGTGGCTGTGAGATCCCCAAGTGACTTTGGGGTGAGCAGAGCAGAACAGTCTCTCCAAAGCCCAGGTGAGATGATTTTCCCTCTGTGCCACATCCAGAGAGGGTTGGAGGCATCTGAGATGTAGGGTGAGAGATAGGGCAGGCTGCCATGAGGGTGTGGGCATCACGCTGTGGGCTGCCTGCTCAGCAGCAGGCTAAGCCCTCCTCAAATAAGCCCCATGATCACCATCACCCAGCAAAAGAGCCCCATTGCAAAGAAAACAGGGAAGCAGCTGAAAAAATAAAGGCACCGCAGTGGCACTGTGCACGCCAGGTCGGAAATCTGGGATAATGTTGAAGCACAGCCCTGGATACTCCTCCTAGGGCATGAAGGACTAAATTGGGATGGAGAAACTGGGAGTGCTAGAGGCCAGTGAAAGAACACCACTGACAGCACTGGGGACATGCAGCCAGGACTTGTGGGTCCTCTGGGTACTTGGTAAGAACAAGGATGCTCAGCAAGGATGCTGCATGAGGTTGAGTGGTCTGAGCACAGCCCCTTGTCTCCAGGGGACAATCAGTGCTAAGCTCCTTGGTGAGATGCCAGCCACTGTGGGTACCTCAGCTCCTTCACCACCTGCACTCCTCCCCAGGTGCCAGAAGTACACAAAACATGGAGAAATCTGCTTAGTGACCATAAAGCATGGCCATGAGCTCCCATAGCTCTTAGTTCCTAAGCCCTGCCCATAAGGCAGTGACTCCTCAAGTTGAAGAATGAATGGAGGTGAACTGGGCAAACACAGCTTTGCTGGGAGAACTGGAAGGCCACCAAGCCTTGAGGTCAGGATGAGAGGCAATGCCAGTGCCTGCCTCCCAAACCTGTGTGTAGTACTGCCAGAGACTGAGAACCTCAAACTCCTTGCACTGCTGCCCGAGGGGTCTGGTTATCTCCAGCATCAGCAGGCCTGGGGGCAGGAGCAGGTCATGGCAGTGAACCCTGCTGTATCTGGCACCTTCTGGGATTAGCTGTGCAGCATCTGCAGCAGCTCCGGCAGCAGCTGGGTAGGAACAGGTACACACCGATAAGGCAACCTAAACCCTGGGGACAGTGAACCAGATTCATTAATCCCTGTGCATCCAGACGCTGATGAACACGCTATTGTCCCCTTTACCTCCCCGGCAGCTTGTGTGTGGCCATCAGCCCTGGCTCATACGATGGCACTGCTGACAGTATGGGGACAGGCAGTCAGGATGGACCCTACCAGTCCAGGGGCACAACACAAGCAATGGAGACCCATGGATGGTGTGGGGACATGCAGCCAGGATGGGGACCCAGCTGGCATGGGGCCACAGGGGGATGCACATTGTAAGAGCCCTGGGGCCCAGCGATGCTGCACTGCAGAGGATGACCAGCAGTACCACCCATCTCTGATGGCCTGGACACCGTAGAATCACAGAATGGTTTTGGTTGGAAAGGACCTTAAGATTGTCTGTGTTCAACCCCCCTGCCATGGGACCTCACATCAGGCCATCTCACCCAAGACTGTCCAACCTGACCTTGAACACCGCCAGGGATGGAACGTTTACCACTTCTTTGGGCAACCCATTCCAGTGCCTTACCACCCTCACAGTAAAGAACTTCCTCCTTACATCTAACCCTAACTTCCCTTGTTTAAGCTTGAACCCATCACCCATCCTCATCCCCACATCCCTCCCTAGGCTCTGCCTTTCCCACTGCAACAAGCAACAGAATCCAGCACCATGTGAGCACACTGAGGGAGAGAAGCACCACCATGTCCCAGCCTGCATCCCGCAGGCAGCTGGGGAACGGGTGCAGTGCGGCACTCCCCATCCTGTTAGCTTGAGCATTAAAGCGCCCGCAGCTCGGCAGCCGGGCCTGGCCACGATCTCCACTTCCAGGTAAACAGATGAGGCAAGTGGCTCGCTTCCCTCCCTGGCCAAACAGACCCGCCATTCAGTCCTGCTGCCCCACACAAACCCCCACTGTTCAGCACAGGGCTCATGCTCCCCAAGGGGGGGACACACCGTGGCCGGTGGCTGACACTCAGCCAGGCTGGAGCAGGGCCAGTGGGCACAGAATGAGCCGCTGTGTTTTGGCTATCTCCTGCTGAGCTGGGGCAGGGGCAAAAAGGGCCTCTTGTGCACAGGACCCGGCAGTGCCCCCATGGATGAGCTGCATCCAGGGTCCAGCAAGACCATGGTGGTGGTCACTCATGGGTCTATGGGGTGGTGGTGAGGAGCTGGGGTGGGAGCTCAAAGGGTAAAGGAGTAGGAAGAAGCAAGTAGAGGAGCTCAAGCCAGTGCATCAGTGTGCATCCAAAAGATTTCAAACCCAGACTTAAGAGACAAAAGCAGCATTGGGGTTTGACCATGACAACCAGGGATAGGCTCAAGTGATGGCAGAGGCAGGAGCAGGAAGCAGCTTTCCCTGGGTGTACCACTGTGAGCATCCTTCCCAGCCAGTGGGAAAGGTGGGCACATTCCAGGAGTGTTCACCCCATGATCCCACATGGGTTCTGCTGGCACACTCAAAGTGTGCCTGTGGCACTTCCCAATGGGACCAAGTCAGGCACTTGCAAGGATGAGGCAGGAGGGTTCCAGGTCCTGCCCCCCAGGGCTCTTCTCCCCCTCCAACATCCTGATGCTCTCCCCAGGCTTTCTTCAGCCTGGGATGCTCTGGCCATGGTGGGTCTTAGAGGGACTATCCCTTCTGGGACCCTGTCACCAAGCTGAGTGATCCCTGCTTCAGCCCCAGCATCATCATGGGACCAGGCAGAGAGAGGAAAGCAGGAGGCACAACCACAATGCTCCAGCATTCCCACTATTCTATTCCTCCTGCTGCCTCCATCACCCACAAGCAGACATCAGTGCCTTTGCTGGGGACAATGTCTTCCATGCCTGGCACTTTCCTCCCTTGCTGCTCCCCTGAAAAAGTGTCTTTCTTCCCCAAGGAGCACAAGGAAAGCATTTTCCAGCCCAGCAGATGAAAATAGATTCACAATCCAATTTTACCCTGGTACCACTTCAGTGATTTTGATGGAGCAGCTCTGGATGGGTGCTGGTTTGAGCCAGAGGACAGCTGTCGCTGCTTCATAGACCAGGGGTTTCTTATCTGTGTCACCTTTGATTACTGTAATTGAAATCCTGCTCTGATCTGAGCTGTGCCTGAACATGCCTGCTGCCTGTGCGGCTCTCGACTGGAGCAGCAAAGTGACGTTAATAGATTGTAAAGCCAGGCAAGGCCTGTGAGAGTGTTCCTGCCTGACCTCCCGAACAGCAGCCACCACTCACCCTGGGCCCACACTCAGCCCTGCTGTCCTCCCATGACTCATTTCCCCCCTTGGAAGCACAGATCCTGCCTTTCCCCATAGCTGCTCGTGTGTGCAGGCAGCCTCCCCCCTCCCACCCCTTTGGAGCAGAACCGGGATGCTCTCGAGGGATGCAGGGTCCAGGGGTACAGGTGGAATCACGGAGGGATCAGCTCCTCTTTAGCCCACCTGCTCCAGCATGGAATTTCCTATGGCAACTTTCCCATGCCCTTTTCCAGCACCTCCTGATTAGAAGGGCAGCAAGGTGTCATGCTGCTGCCCATCCACTCCCAGGCAGGCTGCAGGGGACAGAAATACCACTGCACACCAGAGGATGCTCCTGGCTTTGGTTCCAAGCTGGAAAACCTGCTGTGGCTGCTGGTGTGACCGGCACCTTGGCACCTTCCCATTGCCATTTGGGAGGCCACTGGTGGTGTTTAACCAGAGTCACTGCAGCAGGAGCCTGGAGGACACGTGTGCTGGCACACATGTTCCTGCAGTTTGGCTGGCTTGTGACAGCGAAGCTGGTGGCTCCATCCAGGATGGGGAGGGTTTGCTTGGCCAACCCAAGCTCCGGGATCTGCCCTCTGAAGCAGAAAGGGACATCTCCACTGCAAAGCCCCATCTGGAGAGCCCTGCAAAACCAAAGGGCCATACAACCTCCCTGGACCCCCAGGTTTTCTGGGACAGCAGCTTTCATGGCCACACACAGAGCCAGGATCTGGCTGGTGCATCCTGGCACAGCAGCCTGGGCTTGCACCAGTGAGGATCTGATGGAGTCATCCCAAAACTTCCCGTGCCGAAAGAAGGGAAGGCTGCCCAGACAGCAGGACCCCCCAGCATCCCATCACCAGCACACATAAAGGATCCCTCCAAATCCCGGCCGACCAAGCAGCAGAGCTTCCTCTCTGGCAGTGAAACTCCTGGCGGGTCATGGGCTGGAGGCACACACAATGCTAGGGGTTATCCAGCCTGTTATCAGCCCTGGCCATGCAGTGCAGGGAGGAAAAGGGTTTCAATCCCAGCCGAGCCATGTTTCCGTTGGGAGCTGTTCCCGCTGTCACGAGGAGGGCTGGACTGTGCCATGCTTTCAACACTGGGACCGGTGGAGCAGGGCTACGATTGCTATGGGGAGAGATGGAACCATGGGATTGTCACCCTGTATCCCCATGGCACTGCCAGGGCCCTTCCTCATCTCCAAGCAATGCAGTTGCTCCTGCCGCATCTTTGCCCTGGCTTGGGCATGCCCAACATGTAGAGCTTGGGGATGGGAAGGGGCCAAACCAGTGACTCCAGGGAGAAAGGGGCTGCCACTGGGGCACGTGGCTGAAACATCCTTTGCTGGATGTCCCCACTCCTAACCATAGGGAGGCATTCCGGATCCCTGGAACACCGGGAAAGTGCCTGCCCAAAGCAGTAGTCAACCCAAGAAACCCCACTGGCAAAACCACCTCTGCCAGCCAGGAGGGGAAACTGAGGCATGAGGAGATGCTGAGAGAAGACTCCTACTCCTTTGTCCCTATGCTGCCGTGGGACATCCTTCCAGGGGCTGCCCCTTAAAGCTGGCTGGAGAAGGGGAATGCTGTGCAGGGTTACTGCTGGCTCCTCAGCCCAAACCAAAGGGTGGATGCTCACCCCAGCCCTGCTCTCCAAGCCCTCCTGCAGTGAGCGGGGGGCAGGCAGCGGATGGGTTCACCACAATCCCCTCCTGCTCCATGATTAATTGAACACAGACTAAAATTAGCTGCAAGGCAGCACCCCTGGGGTCTCCTGCGGCATCCCACTGCCTGCAAGTGGGTCAGGCAGCAGCTGCCTCCCAGCTGGGGTGCTTGGGGGACCCCATCCTCTGCTGCGGGTGGGAGCATCACTCCCTGCTCCGCTCTGCTGCCTGTCCTGAAGGCTCTTCCCTCTCTGGATTCACCAGCAGCCTGGGCTGTATTACGTCCAGAGCAGCTGGGGAGGCGCAAGTCCGTCTCTGGGATGGCAGGAGTGCAGATCCCTGTCATGTTCTTTCCTGTGCCTTCAGGGATCTGTTATTTTTAGCTGCTCTCCCGATGTCGCGTCGCTAGCTAGGCTCTGGCTCTCTTTCCTTCACCCTTCCCAGCCCCCCTTCCCCAGTGTTAGCTTGTTTTCTCTGTGTTATTTGCAGATTAGGGGGGGCAGAACCAGGCACAGGGGATCACTTGGTCACAGCCTCCCTGTGCTGCCCTCCACACAGTGGGGTTTCGTTGGGTTTCTTCCCTGGCTCTTTTTAGCAACCATTGGCTCCCTATCAGCGATGAAACACCAAGGAGTAATGCAAAACAGAGGCACCCTGCTGTAGTAGAGGACTCGATGTGTCAGGCCAAGCAGGGGGATGCTCCCATGCAGGCAAGGCAGAGCCTGGATGTGGCCCCCAGCATCCCATGTCTGACTCCCTTCACATCCAAGGCTACAACCTCCACCATGACACATGAGACAGGGGCAGCAAGAGATGGGCTTTTCCCTTGGATTCAGAAGGAAGCAATCAGGAACAAAGTTAATTAAAAACTTCAAAGCCAGATACTTCTAATTTGGTTTAACAGTGCAGCTCTGCACGCTGGTGATGCTGTCACAGAGGTGCCTGTTCAAGGCTCAGGCTGGGAAGTGCTCATGAGATGTCATGGACTGTCGCCCATCGTCAGCGTTGTCACAACCCTGTGGCCTCCATCCCTGTGGGACACTGGGGCTAACTAAATACTAGGCATCTAGGGACTGACCCTGCATAGGGCTTGTTTTTGGAGCTGCTGGAAGAGTGACTCCATGGGGAGGCTGTGCCTCAGTTTCCCCATGGAATGGTGCTGCCAAACCTGCACTTTGGGAAGGTGTTTTCAAGGCGCTTGGGCTGGGTGCTGGAGCCTGGTTCCTACCTGCTGGAGTTCTACCACTGCCCCATATAAAGTGGTGGTCCAGGGGGAGAAGGGAGTGCCTGCCTTCATAGGGTTCAGCAAAGCAGTGGTACCCATCCTGGAGTGAGTAGGGGAACCCAGCACCGCTGGTCCTCTCCCCTCCATCCACTGCTCTGAAGGACAAGGGGGCATCTCCCTTTCCAAATTCTCACTCTTTTCCCTGAAAGGAGCCAAAAACCTCTAATTTTCTCCAGCAACCCGTGCCGCAGGACAGCGATGCTCCTGCCCCCATCTCTGCTGCCTTTCCCTGCATCCTGCACCCACTTTTGGGTTTTTTTCTGGTGGCATGTTGGTTGGTGGGGTTTTTGTTCCAGGTTTCTATGCTGCATGGTGAGTAAAGGCATCCTGCTGTCTGAGGGCTAACGGCTTGCTGGAGAGATAATAAAGCAAAGGGGAGTAAATTAAAGTGCCTATAAATAGCATCAGGAGAGGAAAAGGAGATGAAGTCATCTTCCTTCAGCTGAGCTGGTATTTGCATCACTTCTTCCCTTCACCTTCACCTGCCCCCTCATCCCGCTTGGAAAACAGCCTCCCCCAGCTCTGGGATCCTGCTGTGGGCAGTGTGCCTCCCTAGATCCCCATGGGGCTGTGGGATATACCCCTGCCCCAGCACCAGGGCCTTGCTGGAGAGCACAGCAAGGTGGTCTGGATGCGGTCAGTCGGCCTCGGGCTTCATCCCATCTTTGCCAAGGACCTATGACATTGCCTCAGGCAAACCAGTGCATGAACCAGTGCTAACCAGTGCCCCAACATGACCCCAATCCTGAATCCCATTATCACTAGCAAGAACATTCAGGAGCCATCACAGCCCCATCCTATGCCATTCCTCAGCCTGAACATAAGCAGCTGCGGAGACCCCCCAAGAGGAGAAGGGATGCCACAAACTCAACAACAGCAAATTCCCACTATAAGCCCCTCCAGGAACCAGATCTCATAATTCACATCTCTATTCCTGATTGATTTCACATCCATTTACCCCCAGGACACGTGGGAGAGATGGGACCCCAACCCTGCAGGAGCCTCCCTGGGGTTAGCAGCCAGCTTTGGACCTCACCCAAAGCATGACCCTCACTGCCACAGTGGCCACTGTCTCTGCAGCCCCCAAGAAGCCCCTTAAACCCCCCATCTGCCCTCTCACACAAGGTATATTTATGCCTGAGTCAGAATGAAGTCACACCACGGTTTCCTCCGTGTCAGCTACTGACTCCTATTCCTGTGCCATGTGCACACACCCGCCGTGTGTGTTATTGCAGGGTATTTATAGCTATTTTACATGTACAATTATAAAGCCACAACTCCACACATGCACAGAAATAATCACGGTGCCGGGATGCAAAGGAGCGGGGTCAGGGTGATGGGAGCAGGGCCAGGGCACTGACCCCACCACTAATAATAATTCTTTGCTCTTTATATATAGCCCCTTTCATCCACAGCTCTCAGAAATGCTTTGCAGGCATTTAATTAAGCTTCCCAACATCCTAATGTGATGGCAGCCAAGTAATAATATCCCTGCTTTGAGGTATGAAGAGAAGGGAGGTGGCACGACTTGTCCAAAGTCCCACAGCGAAGCAGCAGGTCCAAGTGCTCTGTGCCTTGCCCCGCACTTGTGCGGTGCCCAGTGGGGGAGATTTTGACCTGTAAAGGGGATAAGGACCACAGGACCCTGCCCAACCCCTCTGCTCAGTTTGGGGTGGTAGCAGTAGGTGACAGCACAGGGTCTAGCGATGACCCCAGGGACCGCCAGGCTGCAGCTGCCCAACATCTGGATCAGTGGGTGGAAGAGGCATATGGATCTTGACAAACTCGTGGGAGAGCAATAAAGAAGATGACAGGTCTGAAAGGGCTGATTTACGAGGAATATTAAGAGTTGTAATCCTGCCTGGCCTGGCCACCCCTCAGGGAGGCAGGGTGATGACAGGGACCCAGATACATCACAGACAGACAGGCTTCACTGGGGCCAGCGCTGACATATCTCTGTGCAGGAGGGCTGGAAGTAGTTTTGCCTCCCAGGGTTCTGGGCAGCTGATGCAGAGACACAGACAGATCTCAGTGGCTGCCTAGAGATGGGATCCCACAGGGATGATCTCTGTGGTCCTCAAGGCCTCTGGTTTGTGCTCCACTGAGCACCCTCCCTACCCTATCCTCCATCCCTGCCTGAATGGACCACTTGCCTCCCATCCTTGGTGTGCTGCAGGGGGCACAAGGGGCATGTGCTATGGTTTTGGACACTGATGGGACATGAGATGTCACTGAGCAAGAGGCACATGGCAGAAGAAGGTGTCTAGCAGAAGGCTGGAATTTCAACCACCAGGGCAGAAGAGGTGCTGGAGCAAACTCCAGTGTTGGTAATAAAAGGGGTAGAACTGGAGCGTAGAGGGGGGAAGGCTGCATGGAATCAGTAACATCTGCAACAGAACACACAACCCTGGCTCCTTTCCCATGCATGAAGAGGTGAGGAACAAGGACCCATCCTCATCCCCTCCTTGGGGATGCCCCATGGGGAAGCAGCAGCATGTCAATGGACACAGTGTGGTTCTGTACACATGAAAACCAGACACAAGTCAAAGATCACAAACTCTGGTTCAATCCTGCAGCAAGCACCATCCTGCCATTTTATGGCTGCACTGGTACGTTTTTCCTCCCAGACTGCAGCTGGATCCCTGCTCACTGAAACAAACCACAGAGCATCCGAGAGCACCTGCACCTATCCAGACCCCAAAGTGGGGGACTGGGACCTGCTTGTACCACACTGAGACTGAAGAGCACCGATATTGACATTAAGCAAGAAGATAGCTGCAAACCTTCAGAGGGCTGCAAAGAAATGCCCTTAAATCAGTCACTCTGAGGAGAAAGAAGGAAGGGAGATAGGCACAGTGTGCCGGGCCAGGGAGCCACCACTGCAGAGGTGGTGGACACCTTCCTGTCACTGCATTGGTCACCAGAACACATCTGTTGTCATTGCATCTCCAAAATTCACTCCACGGTGTGCCTCTTACCAGGAGCTGCTGGTATCTCCGCTGCCTCGCTGGCCATGATGAGGGACTCAAGGATCCTTGCATGGAGCTCAGGGCCTGCCTCAGTGCTATGGGGAGAAGAAAGGAGTGGATCTGTGAGGGTGGCAGTAGCTCAGCCCCACCAGAGACCCCCACAGCCCTGGGACAGGAGCCATCCACCCCCATGAATCTCCTATGGGACTGGAGCAATGCTGCACATCCTACTTCCATGCGTGCCATCAGGCTTAGTTGCTGTGGAAAGAAGAAATATGATGGCTTGAGGTCCTTTCCAACCCTGACCATGTTATGGCAGAGTATCACACATCAGAGATGGGGGCTCCCAGCTCTGACCTCCCCCTTTGGAAAACCCCAGGCTGAGCTGCTGGTGGGCTCTCACCAGCAAAACCAGCATGGCTTGGGGCCTGGCTATGGGCACCCTTCCCTCGTCCATCCCATCCCATGCATGGAAGGCACCTCACCTGCCTGCTGCAGGGCGAAGGAGCAGCTCCCCAAATTGCTCCCCGAGGAGCCGGGCTGAGGGGCAGCCTCGCTGTGCACCCTGGCAGAGGTGGCAGAAGTGGCAGAGGAGCTGGCGCAGGAGCAGTGCCTGGGGCTGTGGCAGTGCTGGGGGGGCCAGCAGGGCTCTGGCTCGCTGGCCACACTCCTCCAGGCCCGGGGTCTCTGCAATGGAGGGGAAACAGAAGAAGAAAGGTCAGGTCAGGAGGTTGGGGCATCTTCTTGCCTCTCATAGGAGACTGGTGCCTACTGGCACATATGATGTGACAGGTCTCTACTCCCCAAAGAGCCCCCAGAAATCTGATCTCAACCTCTCCCCTCAAAAACATGACTGTTTTGCAGCCCATCCCTCCCCACAGACAGGCTGTGAGACAATGGGTACCACAGGGAGTGAAGAGCCCATAGAGGTGATGCCCTGAGGGTATCAGCCACTTCTTGCTGTGGGTTGCCAGCCCCATTTACCCACTGACACCACTCCAGATCAGTATAGGGTGACTTCAGAACATTCTCTGTCTCAGCACAGCCAGGGAGGGAGCATAGGGAGCTCAGCTTCTCAGCTGGCAGGGGCTGAACCTAAGCACCCCTTACTGATGCTCCAACAGAGAGCAACAAAAGCCCTAACCTGGTACACAGCAAAGCCATGGGAAAGGCAGAACAAAGCAGAGATGAGGAAATAGGCACCAGCAGGAAGATCTTCCAGATTTAAAGTCTCAACCCTCCCCTGCAGTAAAAGCAAGCTGGGAGGGAAAAGGGGGTTTAGGGGGGAAAAAGCTACATTTGGGTTGACAGCAGCCCCTGCATCCCTCCCAATGCGGTCTCACATCTCAAGATGCAGCAGCAGGGAGGGCTGACTCTTGAATTGCCCATGTGAAAAAAAGCAGGCACCTAATGGTGTTGCACACCACAGAGGTGCTGCCAGAACCTCTGTCCCAGCTGCCCTGAGCAGCCCTCAGCACTGCAGTGTTCCCACCAGCATCCCCCTCACATTCCCAGTGCCCTCTGACAGCCTTGGCTGGGGCTCCCCTGTCTTGTGAGCTGTGAGCTCAGCGGCCTGGGACTGTCCCGGGCATGGGAAGCAGCTGCTCTGCAGCTCCATCCTCCATCCTGCCTTGGCCTGGCTCTTTCATCTGCAGGGGACAGGCAGGTCCCCAGGGCAGCATTGCCCTCAGCTGGCTTCAAAGCCCGGCTCTGCCGCTGCTGACTCAGCTCCTCATGGCTCTTTGCACCAGGGCTGAGGCTTGGCTGATGCCCAGCCAGCTCCCGGCATCCATCCTTGGGGCTGGGGTGCCCCATATCTGAAGGGGTCTGTGATCCCCTTCAAAGCAGGTCTGCAACCTGGCTGGGATGGTGGTGGAGTGCTTGTGTGCCTCCATATCCAACAAGCAGTTCTTATAGGATGTTTGGCTTTGCTTCAGGCCATCCCTACCCCAATTGGCTGCTTTTTGTACCCTGGGGATGCTGCGGGGGGGAAGTCCACATCCAAATGGGGAATGTGGGGATGTTTTCCATCTCCTTTTGCAGGTGGTCAGCCCGCAGCCTGGAGCGGGGCAGGAGGAGCCTGGCTGCAAGGCAGGCTGCCAGCCCCCAGCACCATCTCCTGACAGACTTGTGCTTCTGTTTTCTTCCTAAAGCCTCAGAGAAATCCCCATCGGTTTCGCCTCTGTTCTGCCCCCTCCTCCTCCTCCCCCTGAACCCGTTCCTTTGCACTCCAGCACAGGCTGCAGGGAAAGGCGCTTCCCTTTGAAGTCACTTAACGAGGCAACCCAGCTAATTGCTTCCTAATTGCGTTTTTATCCTTGGAAGGAAGGCAGCCTTTGATTTCTCCTCTTGACTAGTGAGGGGAAGGCAGCTCCTCCGTGCCACCGGCCCCGGGGGTATTACTCCTGGCTCTGTGTCTCTGCGCAGGGCAGGGAGGACAGGGCGTGAGTTATCCCTTTTCTTTTCCATGTATCCCTCCTGCCTCACGGGAAGCCATAAAGAGCCTATGACCTTTTCCCACCAGGACATAGTCGGAAAAGGCCATGCCTGGCCTCTTAAAGTAGCCAAGAACATGATCTGTGCATGGGGAGGTGGTACATGGGGAAGGAGGATACTGCAGTGACCAATGATGAGAGCTGGTTTGAAGGCGGCAAGGGGTTCAGGTCTTAGCTAACGTGGTGGGCAAGGGCTTTGTGTTTGCTTGGTGATGCTCACAGGGCCTCAGACAGGAAGATGCTGAGCAGCTCTGTGAGGATGCATTTGAAATGGGTTGTGGTCCAGGCTCCCTGTTGGGATGGAGCACGGACTCCGCGGGTGTGGGTACCAGCCCTGTTTATTTGAAAATATATAGTGAAATAAACCCAAACCCTTGTCAGTCTGGTACGTTTACACAGAGGTTGGAAAGCTTGTGGAGACCTACAGGCGTTTCCTGACAGCGCTAAGCTGAAAAAGCAGGGAATTTTCTATGCCCATATAAAGCCAAGAGTTAACGAGATTACAGCAAAAAATTCCTAGGAAGCGGAGCCAAACTATTATAATAACGCTTTCTTCTGGGGCCAGCATCACCCAGGCCTGGCAGCTGCCCGGCTGGGCAGGCAGCACCTCCTGCTCCGGGCACTGCACCATGCTGAACTGGGAGAGAAACTGACTGCAGGTCTTCCCCTGCTCCCAAAAGCTGCTGTGCTGCTCTGACACAGAGGATGCTCCCAATGGTTGTTAATGAAGCACCAAGCAGGGGATGGGGTGAGGAGCATTGGGAAAGATGTTTCAAAAAGCATTGTTAGCAGCACAAACATTGCTGGCAGAGGGTGAGCCCGCTGTGCTTACCTTGAGCCACGTGGATCAAGTCACTGTAGAGAGCTGGAGGGATCAGGGGTGATGGCAGCTCCTGGAGGTACCACTTCAGGGCCTCTGCCAGTGTCTGGGCCTCGTACAGGTCCATGTCCACAGCCGAAGCATCTGCAGGAAGACACAGCAGGAGCCTTTAGCCCATGGCTCTGCTCCTCAGAGCTCTTCCATCCCTGCGAGCTTTCCTCTGGACATGGGTGCTGATTTCTCCACCCATTCCCATCTTTCCCAGGAATGACAGACCATGATTTCACTGCCAGCACCCCCAGCAAATATTCCTGTCCCAGTTTCCACTGGCCCTGAGTTCCATGTGCCTATGGAAAGCATGAGGCAGCATCTATGAAGATAGGATGAGAGAGTTGGGGCTGTTCAGACTGGAGAAGAGAAGGCTGTGTGGAGACCTCATAGCAGCCT